>JAGFPH010004118.1:13514-25184 GCA_018207615.1 Philaenus spumarius
GATTTGTTAAATGAGAAACTTAATTTCCGTTCTAACTTATTGTATGACACTGCGATGACGTTAAGAGGTAAGGCATTGGACAACACCATACAAGCCATCGCGTATCAGTAGTCCGAGAACCGTTGGTGTACACCCACCGTGTAGTTTTTGTTCATGTTTGTAATTTATATGTATGTGCATCTGTTTTAGTATCTTAATGTATTGACGAACTCTCACGGGTGAATACACTGAAGGTAGAACATAGTTTCCGAAACGCGTAACTTTATTAAGTTACATTAAGTCACAAGACGGACGTAAGTACCGTAATTATATTGTCTATGTGATTTAGATGCTTACACTCAAAAATGAGTTTAAATAACCTTAAAATAAGTACATAAAAAATAGTAACTCTCATAATGTACTGTTTTTATATTATGGGTTAGGTAAAATTTAGAAATGTGAATAAAATGATTATTCAAGGTTAATACATAGAATTTTTACAGATAAAATCCATGTTAAATTTGTTCACAGAATACGCGGCCGAGTGCGATATAGAAGGAAGGGGGGTCAATTTTCTCCATTAAACCTTGGGTGTAATTTGATCCCGTAATTAAATGAACGGAGGAGCTTTGCACATGGCTCCCTAATCACCTTACACGTAGGCCTAATGGAATTAAAAGCTCTATGACCTCTTTGTATCCACTTAAACGCCTTACTCTATGGAAAGTCGCCACTAAACTTTCATTATTCTCCTATTTTATATTATAGTTCACTACTTTACGAAGAAAAACAATCAACCCTTTTTACTTTCGCACTGTATTATAGTATTGAGAAAGTACTGTCTAGAGAGAAAACTATTCGATCGATTTCGAACAAATTTGCACCAAACATGTTATACATTTGGGTCATCATCAGGAGCTCCGTCCTATGCTCTTAAAGTCGATGGTAGGTCTACTCTTAGTCAGAGCACATAGATTATGTTAAAAGGGATTCAAAACTGAAAAATGACCATTTTCCAAAAAAAATTCTTTTTTCCTGATTCTACAGTTTATAAGGTTTAAGAAAAACATAACATATGCCACAAAAGTTCTTTATATCAGTGTGAAAAATGTATTCAAAGCAATGCGCTCACCTACTTTTGGTCGAGTTGAACTTCTTTATTTTTGCTATTTGGACTAATAAGATTTTTTTATTTTTTTAAAGTAATAGCAAAGAAGGACAACAATGTTTATTATTAGGCTTTCAATGCCTCCAATATGTAAGTAAAACACAATCTTGACTACAAATACTGGTTGTGCAAGTTATTCTCCCCTATGGATGCTAAAATAACAAATGGAATCTATAAATACGATTTCCCGCAACTTTTCAATTTTGATATTTTTTACACAAAAGTTCTTATAACTTTTTAACTGCTAAAGCTACAGTGTTGGAATTTTTACCACATCTTCAGTAGCTTGTAATGCAACTTGTTGGGTATTTTTATTCCTCTAGGACAAATACAAGAGTATTAAAAAAAAATGTAAATCACAAATTTGTTTTAAATATTTAAATATATATTATTTTTTAAAGGTCATAACTACTAAACTTTTAATGGTAAGAAATCCAAAACGTTTGTGCTTTTAATATACTTTAAAACATGATATCAAACGGCCAAATTACTTCAGTAGTAAAAAAGTTATAAAAGATTTTTTTTTAACATAATTTTGCCTAAAAAAACTAAAAAAGGTATGTAAACAAATTTGTTCCCTCAATTACTATAAGTGTAAACAATTTTTTAAGTTCTATTGAATTTAAAAAAAATGGTTCATAAATAAAAAGGCCTATTATACAAAAACCCTATTTTTAGTAGGGAATCCTTTTAAGGGTCTGCTGTAGTGCCGGCCACCTTGGATTTTTATCCCATAAGAGCAATGTTAAATTTCAAACCATTAATTTCGTTTACTTTTTATCATAAAATTGTGTGCAAGGTCTCATTTTAAGCACAGTCACAATACGCATCCTCTTGCAATTTTCATTAAAAAAAAATTGTTATGTAACTGACATTTTGTGAGCACAAAGTTTGAATTTTTTTCCTAACACTATAAAAAAATAATAATGAAAAATAATTTGCAAGCCGGACCCGAAATTTTATAAAGAATACGCAGTTTTTTTTCAACACTCAATTACAAAAGATTGACTTATAAAATGGTTTGAAATGAGGCAATGTCAAAGCATTCAGCTGCAAGAAATTGCACTGTTTGGATAAGGATATGGGGGAAGCAATTGCATATCCGGTTGCTTTCTCGTTTACTGGAGCAGACCCTTAAGAAGAAGTTGTCAAGGATGATTTATTTATTAGTTAATATTAAGAGGCACGTAACTTTTGAAAAGGCATACTTTGCTTTCTTTGAAAATATTCAAGATATATTATTAGGGAATTTCCATAGCAAAGATGAACGATTGCAGTAATTCTTATGATGAGACCTAAGGTCGGGTGTGGTCAATGAGCACCGATCATGGTCCCCAGAACACGTTTTGGAGTGTCGTTAAAAATGTATATATACAGGGGTGCTGAAAAGTCTAGAGACGGTTCATAACTTTATATATAATAGAAATTTGAAGGTAGATGTGATTAAGGAACCTACTCTATGTAAAAATACTATTTTATTAAGATTTCAAAAAAAAATGTATCCGCCATCTTGGATCCGCCATATTGAATGTAACTTTGTTTTTTTTAACGGGAACTTTAGAAACAGAACACCCTGTATGTACTCAAGAGAATACGAACACACACATTATCTCATTACAACCTTTTTCCTGGTTTTGTAAAAAAGCAATCCGCTTGAAGACGCCCCCACTGATTAAGCTTGTTTGTTGTATAATTCATTGCACCCACCCCCTGTGGGAAAATATCTTGATACCGTGGAAGCGCAATAAAAACACATTTATTTAGGATGTACGACTCAATTTAAACCGGTATATTGTGGCAAAGCCTCTGTAACGCGTGGGCTTGTTTGATATTTTTCATAAATTTAAAATTACTACAAGAATAAGTCCCCCTTTATTACCTCACCACCGAGATAGGCAATACGCAACACAGGGAATATTTAAGTACACATATAAACTCCTGTAACAGCGAGTGTACGTCCGTACGTAGGTGAGTAACATATAACGTAACAGCTGATTTCACCCATCATCTGTAAACCCAGTGTAGATTGTAGATTTGGGGTTGTGTTTACAACTTCAATCGTTATAATTTCTTGCGAAGTTGATTTTTTTTTAAATATAAGTTATAGAACTAACGTATGCTATAATATTTGCTTTGAGGTTGTAAACTGTATATAAATACAACCTTTTATCATCAATATATTTGTTTATACAAATTCAAAGAAGAGATACCAATTCGTTTAGCTTCGGAAACATTCGTACAACTTCGTATAGCATATATATATATATATATATATATATATATATATTCGATTATTAATTTCTTCACTATAATATTAATAATTTCTAAACCTTTTTGTTCTATCAGTATGATATAAAAAGCAATTGAAAGATAGTATTTGTATCTTTCTTTAATTATATAACAACTCAAATAAATAAAAATGTTTAACAAATAGGCCTACAGTTTTATAATCCTTATTATTGTACACATTTACCGAGTTACAAATCCCCATCGGCCATAGTTAATTAGGCCTAGATTACGTCCGCACGTACGTGAGTAACATATAAAGCCGCGTTTACACCAAATATTGGCAACAAATTTTATTGCCAACATGTTGACTACATTTTGTTGTCAACTCTCTTTTAACTTTACCGACAACTGACGGGAAACGAAATTGTTGTTGTCAACATCCAAAAGTTGTCAACATTTTCTTAAAACAGGACTCAACTTGTTGACAACGCCGGTGTAAACGCGGCTTAATATAACAGCTGATTTTTCCCATCATATGTAATACTTAAACTAATCCAGTGCAGATTATAGTTTGGGGTTATGTTTACAACTTCAATCGTTCTAATTTCTTGTGAAGTAGATTTTTTTAACGAGCGTAAGCGAGGTCTCCGTTTTAACTCGACCGTTTGGCATTTCGTCTGTGTCTGTCTCACGATTACGGCCAAACGCCTTGACCAATTTTGATGATTTTTGCATGAATGTTCCTTATTCCTAGGTCGAGCCATGTATATATACGGGTTTTTTCCATTTTTAATTTTTAACCCCTTAAATAAAATAAAAATGGCTGCCGGACCGTTTCTCTCAGTGTAAGCTTTTTTCCAAAGCCAGTTTGTGGCTTAACCGTAAGTCGAATTTAAAAACTAATAACATTTTGCTGAAAGCAAATTAACTTTTAAACAAAATTGTATTCTTGATTTTTTTTCCGTAAGCTCACAAAATGGCCGTAAACTTCGAATTTGTTAAAAAATCGTCCAATTTTTTGTATTTCAACCATGTTTTTATACGTTTATTCTAAACCAATTCAAAAGTGTCCCATAGCTTTTTTGTAGATAAAGGTTTAAAGAATTCATATATGCTAGTAAAAAAAATTATTGAAGTAAAATTAAAAAAGTTATTAGCTCAAGAAACAATCACGTTCAGTAACGAAAGGAAAATGTTTAACTTTAGGCCTACATAAAAAGTAGTAAAAATTATTGTAATTTTTTTCATAAATGTAAAAAAGTTTCGTAATTTAGTTTGAAATAGAATGGTATAAAAATATTTATCAATTTCAAATTTCTTATTTTGAAAACACCAGTTTTTATGTTCCTACTACAAGACTGCTAACAAATTAACAAATCTAGGCCTGTTTTGAATAGTAATTTAGGAATATATCATTTGCCCAAAAATGACATACATATTATTATAAGAAAGTGTAGAGGATAAATCAAAGAATTGAACTGTATACCTGTAAATTATCATTGTAAATTTCATAAAAGTATTTGACTTAGCTTTACTTGAATTACAAAATGAGATGAAACAAATGAAACCTCGCGGCGATAAAGGACATATAAAAAATGATCGTAGGACACCGTGAGAAGTGTTGGTACATGGGTTGAGATCACTATCACGACGTTTTAACATCGTTTGTTTTCATTATTTCTGATATTGGAATATGATATGGAACTTAAGTTAACTTATGATACATTGTTAAGTTTGAGTTATTTAAGAATGTAAATATTTAATTGTATGTTGTCCCTCTATAACGCGATATTTTTAGCTATCTTACGCATTATTAACCTAAATAAAACACAATGCCTCTAAAAGAAAATCTTTAGCAGTTGAAGCTCAAGAAAAGAAATAAAAACGAGAACTAGAAATCTCGGAATCGCGGGAATTGTAAATAATGTTTCACTGGCTAAACCTTGTGCTTACTTCCTTACTGGCACACTATTTTTAACCTGCTCAAAACCACATTTGTTATTTGAACGAGCGAGGTCTACTGTTCACAGAATTACTAGTTTAACTATGAGTTATAGAACTAATGTATGCTATAATATACGTTATAATATTTGCTTTAGGTATAAACGTTATAATATCAGCATAGTTAGGCAGGCCTGGATATTGTAGGCCTTAATGTTGTTTTTAAATAGTTTGTTTTTTAAATGATGCATTTCTGATGTGTATCTAATTAATCAGCCTGTGATTTTTCACGAGGGCTTACTACAGTGCGTCCGGACTTTAGTTGGCAGTACGGGAAAGGCTATTCTAATGCATTTCATATGAAGTTTCCGTACTACTACCCGCACTGCTGACATCGGCCGCTCTATGAATTCATTGAAAGCGTGCATGATGACGTAATTTTGTAAATGGTATCAAATTAAAGCTAATAAAACTGTCTTTTTTCATGTGACACCAAGAAATGTATATACATTTGTTATATATTTTGCATAGGCTTTTATAAGGGAAACGCAACTGATAAGGGCATAATAAATGTAGTAAACGAAGATTGTTTAAATTTTCGGCCAGGCAACTTTTTAAGCGGGAAAGTTCTACAAAAATAGAAAAATCTAATTTTTATCATATTTTTTTACTTGGGCTGCTTAGTTTATGCAGTAGGAGCCGCAGAAGTCAAGAGTTATCATTGTGTATTTGTAAGGGGCGCGGTGTGTTATCGCAATGTTTCTGCTTGCCTTTATATAAATTTAAACGCAATGTTTAACAGTTTTATCTTTTTTACACAAATGTACCAATATATGTAATCTGGTTTCACAAAGAATATAGTAAATCATTGTGCTCTTGCCGTTAGGTGAATGATAACTAAACATCCAAATAATAATACCTAATGTTTCGTTACACAATGCACATACAAATATTCAGTTAAATAAAGCAGATGTTCTTTATTGTTTTAAACTATACAATGCATATTAAAAGAATCTTGCAGTATGATAAAGAGGTTTACCTTATATAAAGGTAAACCATCCGAGGACAAACTAACACTGGACAATGAAATGGGACAGAAGAGGATTCCTTATCTGTTTACATGAAACGCCAGAGTATTTCTGTTGTCACAACACTTAAGTTGTCCAAAACTCTTCCTTCGTAACAAAAATAACATTATTTGTAGTCTTGGGTTTCTTTGTTTGTTTATTGTTACTACAAAACAATCTTACAACATACTGTAGACTACATTCCTTTTTTTTATTACACACCCATTATTTTATTTTATCGACATTTATTACTTCTTAAATCATACTGTTTACAATACTGAATATAATTTGAAGACTATAGCCCGTCTCAGGTTAAGTTGAGGCAAGGAGGATGGGTAATTAGGGTCAGTCTCAACCGTCATAAAACTGACCCTTATTAATGCCGCCTGAGTGAATCTGTAGGACACTCTAGTATAAAATTGAAATTCTGTATGTCTTAAGTGAAAATGAAAAAACGATATAATATTTCGTTTCATGATACTTTTCTGATAATTTTGATACCAAATTTGATTACATTTGGCCAACTTTGAGCTGTACTAGCGTTATAAACTTTCTTAGTTGAATTAACATTACTAATATGGTTTACAACAATAAAGCCACAAAAATATACTAGAGAAGTTCATATTTAAATATGTAATAAATAATCATTATTTAAAAAAAAATTTGTGTTTTTACCATGTTAATCGGCCGACTTAAGGGGGCCCAACCATGTATGCCATATTGAATCTGATTCCCATAAGAGCAATGCTACAGAATAAGTCATTTTTCTGTTAATTCGTGGAATAAATTAAAAAATTTAGTTTCATTTTGAAGTACTGTCATATGCGGATGTTGATTGCTAAATACATTTTCAAAAACTGTCTTATTGTTTTCATAAACGTATGATATAAATAGTAAAAAAAAGTAAACTTTATTAATTTTTTACTCAGTTGCAAAAAGTGGTATTGCACAAAATCTTAGCAATCAACACCCACAATTTATGTTACTTTAAGAAAAAAAATACAGCTTTCGTTTTTTGACAAAAACAACACCAAAATATGCTTAATAGTGAAGGTGTGTTTTGGTTATTTAACAATGAAATTGGTAGCCAACTTCACCATTTAAATGCGCTCCGAAACGCAGAGAGAAAGTTTGAACTATCACATACGGTAATTATAATATGTTATTACTATTTATTATGTTGCGTTAATTAATGCAATATAATTAATACCGCTTTATCATTAATAATAAAAATGTAATTTTGTAATTTCTTGTATTGAAAAAACAACAGTTACAACACTTTAAGTCATCCGATTAACATGGGACAAGCACACAATTGTTTGTATTATGATAAATAACGATATATTCTCGAATTTTTTCTCAAATAATGATTATTTATTACATTTTTAAATATGAACTTCTCTAGTACATTTTTGTGGCTTTATTGTTGTAAACCGTATTAGTAATGTTGATTCAACTAAAGAAGTTTATAACGCTAGTACAGCTCAAAGTTGGCCAAATGTAATCAAATTTGGTATCAAAATTATCTCGAAAATATCATGAAACGAAGTATGATATCGTTTTTTAATTTTTACTTAAGACATACAGAATTGCAATTGTATACTATAGTTTGCTACAGGTTCACTCAGGCGGCATTAATAAGGGCCAGGTTTATGACGGTTGACACCGACCCTAATTACCCACCCTCCTTGCCTCAACTTAACCTGAGACGGGCTATAGGTGGTAACTATAACTTGTGAACATCCTTTTTAATGCCTTTGTGAACATGTAGACGCGTCATGGCGACAGCCACAGTCACATGTTGTCAGGACGGGTAGTAGCCCCGCAACCGCCCATATGTCCTGTACTGCCAACTAAAGCCTGGTCGCACAGTAGTATGTAAAACTTATTTTGTAACTTTTACCTTATAGCTGGAAAATTGTATTCATAGTTTTGATACTGAAGTGTAAGCCGTTATTGTCTAGCTCACATCATTACCGTAAAATAAAAACATATTGTCACTCATTCTCCTTTACGCGGTAGAGGAGTCCTTTAACATTCAATACGAAGAGCTGACGAATATGTTTGTTTAGTTGGAATCAAAAATAGTAGATGTTCACGCGTTCACATCGGATAAAGGATAATAGCTAAGTTAAAAATAATTCGACCACGCAGCTGAACCGCTGACGTGAGTTGAGCAAATTTCCAAAATTAAGTTTATAGGCCTATGTTTTAGGGTGTCAACCAACAATTTGGGAAATAGGTCTATTCACGACGGTGCTGAATAGCTGCAAAACGGTTCGCACGCCATTCCACATGTTTGGATTATCTTCAATACAGAATGCATTCCGTGCTTCGCACGCCATTCCGGATATTGGAAGTATCTTCAACACACAAAGCATTGCGTGCTTCGCACGCCATTCCGCATATTGGGGAGTATCTTCAATACACAATGCATTGCGTGCTTCGCACGCCAACCCCACGATAGAACCCACCATATGGCTTTGAACCGGGTACTTCTATGGTATTTAACATTTTGATCGATTTTGGGGGAACCAAGCGAGCCATAAGGTAAAAAAAACAAATTGTGCAAAACAACATGTTAAATTCATATTTGTAGAAAAAACTCAAAAACAAATTCATTCTCGTAGGAAAAATCTCAAAAAATAGTTTTTTTTTGGCTAACGAGCGACGTTGACAACCAACATGTGTACCAAATTTGAACCAAATCGGACTTAAAATGCGGCCGCTAGATTGCATTATTATGATTTTTAATGACACCCCCAAAACGTGTCCTGGGGAACATGATCGGTGCTCATTTGCTACTCCCGACCTTGGTTCTTACCACAAAGGCCACTGCAATAGCTCATTTTTCCTATGGAAATTCGCTAATAATGACAGCAAATGTACATACAATATTGTAGTATTTACTGTGTTGGTATAGGATGCTGGGTTGAACAAACCATTTATTACAAGTAACTTAACTAATATTCTTAATCTGATTGTTTTGACAGTTACACCACCCGATAGGGAATCAAAAGGGCTACAAAAAAGGTGTCTTGACATTTTTTGTTAAAATGTACGTTCTGTAAGTAATTTAGGTTTGAAATTTTCAAACAGCCATCATTTTTAAACTTATGATTGGATTTAATCGCTTATGTTTTTTGAGATATATCATTGTTAGGTTAAACTTCATGGCAAGTATGAACTCAATCAGTCAAACCGTTCTCTAGATAATAATTATTTTGTACAGAAAAACAAAATGGGGGATATCTAAAAAACGAAGCGCTTTCGTGTCAGTGTTTATATGAACTTGTTTTTCTTATTTTACCCCATAGAACCATTCCCCGAAGTTTGGCACTTTACTTATGGAACACCCTGTATATTATTTTTATTTTGTCGGTTTTCCTTTTACACACACATTTCACAACCAAATGAAAATAAATACAATCCACTGTCTACTTTCTTAAATAGCCTATATCACTAGTGAATGACATAACCACAATGTCAACTGAGCTAACGCTATTGTGTAACTGTATACAATTTAATTAAAAGAAGATCGACTTCACTTCAGAAACATTTATGGATTTATTAGGTTATACTTGCCGTGTCTCTGGAACTTGACTTGATTGTGTGTTAAAGTAGGCCTATTTTAAAAGTTTGCTCCAATCTAAAGTTTGAAGTGTCTACTTCGACGGTGCGTTGAAATGAAGCAAGTTGGAAATGAACAAAGAGATAAAAGCCAGTTTACTGCTACCTGAACTCCGAGTTGAGAACTAAGGACTGAAGCAGAGTATTGTGACAGTGGGCGTTTGACCCTTTTAATAAATAATTGTACTGTTCATCTATTAAGCAAATGTTTAGTATCTGTTATATTAATTCTATATAAATCCTGCCAAATACGTTTAAATCTAAACATATAAATAAAATTGAAGTGTATATCTGTGATTTCGAAATAAATATTTTTTTCTTAGCTCAAAGTGTATTTACACTTTACCAAAACCTAAACCTGTCAGTCTCTTTTTGTCCGGGCTAATCTCCGGAATGTCTGAACCAATTTTGACGAAACTTTCACTCGCATGTATAATTCGATTGCCCTGACCTTAACAATTACTGTACTGTCATATATTAAAATAAAGTCTAAGAAACTGATACAGTATTACAAAGTCGAGTTGATCATTTTACCACTTTATTCCAAAGATACAGTAAGGAATGTCGTAGTCATTTCGTGTTTGGACTCTATTTTCATGAGATAAAATGCAGTATTAAAAAATTACAAAAATATCAACCTAAAACAAATAAACGGTACCAGTAACTGGCACATACTTTCTCACAAACATATTTAAATTATTAAACAGATTCACTGTGACTTGTAGGGTGGGGTAGGAGAGGTGATTTTTTATTAAAGTTGGAGATTAACTAATAAATATTATTATTATTATCTAGAGAGAAAACTATTCGATCGATTTCGAACAAATTTGCACCAAACACGTCAATTAGGTCTTTATAGATGCACGTAAAAATGTTTTGAAAATTTTTGAAAAACAACCCCCTTTATGGCCAAGAAACCCCAAAAATCAGTTGTTATTTTTGTTATTAGCTAAACGAGAATTTTTAGAAAGATGCGGTTTTTGTGCATATGGTAGGGCACATTAATTAAAGGCTACAAATAAGCCAAATTTTATCAAAATCGTTAGAGCCGTTTTTTAATAAAAAAATAATAACTGATTTTTTGGGGGAATTTTGGCCAAAAAGGGGATTGTTTTTCAAAATTTCTCAAAACCCTTTTTCGTGCATCTATACAGGCCTACTTGACATGTCTGGTGCAAATTTGGTTGAAATCGATCGAACAGTTTTCTCTGTAGCTTTGTATACATACAGCTATACAGACATACATACAGACAGACATTTTGTAAAAACCACTTTTTTGGACACAGGGGGTACCAAAACGGATATTTCCACAAAAATCTCAACATCGATTTTTTTTGCGATCACTATACTTTCTCTATACTATAGTATAGTGAGAAAGTAAAAATTTAAAAAATAAAAATTTTGCAGACAAGGAATAGTATGCGAGTCATCGAAACAAAAGGTACTGCCTATTATAGAGCGGGCAGCGGGTGTGAGGGTGTGTGCGCGTCGGGGTGCGAGGGTAGGTTAAGCTTAAGGTCTGCTCCAGTAAACGAGAAAGCAACCGGAAACGCAACAGTTTCTCACTATATCACTATCTAAACAGTGCAATTTCTTTGACATTGCCTCATTTCAAACCATTTTATAAGTATATCTTTTGTAATTGAGTGTTGAAAA
>JAGFPH010004118.1:27178-41729 GCA_018207615.1 Philaenus spumarius
AAGATACTCCCAATATGCGGAATGGCGTGCTTAGCACGCAATGCATTTTGTATTGAAGATACTCCCAATATGCGAAACGGCGTGCGAAGCGATTTGCAGCTATTCAGCACCGTCGTGAATAGACCTATTTCCCAAATTGTTAGTCGAAACCCTAAAACATAGGCCCATAAACTTAATTTTGGAAATTTGCTCAACTCGCGTCAGCTGTTCAGCTGCGTGGTCGAATTATTTAATAAGAAAAAGTCGCAAACTTTGATTTTGAAATATGTCAAAGAACAAATTTAATAAACTAATTAATGATATCCACATCCGGACTGTCCTAACCTTTAAATCGACATATTCAGAATAATATTGCGATCGTTATTACTCCAGTAATCTTGTTACGCGTTTAACATTGCTCTTATGGGTTTTAAAATTCAAGATGGTGGCTGGGTCTTCCGAGCCTTAATCTATACCCCGCGCGCGATAACTTTTCACTTGGGACTTGCACAGTTTGGCAACGCTGCGGGTCGGCTCACTACCCCATCCCACTTATCAAATGTATCCGGTTGGACGATGACTCACAACTAGGCTCCTAGTAAAATTACACTTTTTTCTTCAAAACTTAATGAAAAGTTCATTATGACTATGCATCTTAAAGATAATTTTCTAACAAGAAATAATATATAAAAATGTTTGTAATCAGACAACTAATAGTATTGGAAAAAGGGTAAACTATATATATTGTGATCGTTTTGCGGAAAAATTAACATTTAAATATAAAACAAATACTATTAACAAAATAATAAATTCAAAATAATATAAACTTTCAAAAATGTCGTTTTTAACCTGCTGACATTAAATAATGAAATGAAATGAAATGAAAAATGCTTTATTTTACAACAAAAAATATAGTAACACAATATTCTGTACATTTGCATTCCAAAAGCATAGCTTGATTAAGCTGTCTGCTTGGTTGGGTAGTAATTTTAAACACAAAAACACACTTTACATCAAAGAAACTTAACACATTACGAATTTGCTAATCCTAAAAATAACAAACAACTTTAGAAAACATGTATTCAAAAAACAAATCTGGACTACTAATATGCACATATTTATTAAATTACAAAACGGCAAAATATCTTCAAAATGTATTCCATTAACGATAATAATTAGAAATTAAATTCTTGAATTAAAGCCCATCTGTATTGCCATGCTTGTTGAGAGAATTTTGCAAGCCGCACCCAATCGTGCCCATTCAAATACTTTAAAACCTCTTCCTTACTTAGCTCATGCTTTTTAAACCACCTAAATCTGAAATCTTTTAAAATTGGACATTTTCCGATAAAATGGTATGTGTCCTCGAACTGATTTAAATTACAAAGAGAGCAATTATAATTTTGTTCCTTGACCCAAGGCTTATAATTTAAGTGAAGCAAATCTCCCCTACACTTAAAAATCCATCCAATTAATTTTGAACTAAATTCATCTCTAAAATAAGTTTTATCGTCAAGGTCAAAGTCTACCTCTCTGTATAAGGCATGGTATTGACTTACTCCAGCGGCTTGTATACATTTCTGCCTAGCATCGTCCCTTATCGCCTGCCATAAGGTCATCAGTTGTCCCCTCCATAGTCCCGAATCATCTGATAACGGCACAGAATGCCTATCAGCCAAATACTGCCACTCTCGAAACCAAAATAGTTTTTTTCTAATTATTTCTTTTGATAATATCTTAGGTAGACGGTTATCGGTCATGTCCAGCACTTTTATTACGTATTTAAAATGTAACTTAAAGGCAAAAATAAATAATTTTTCAAAATTTGTCTCCAAAAACAACATATAGTTTGGTGTGTTTTGTGGCAGAAACAGAGTCCGTTTGATAAAAAAACGTAACAGCTGTTCTACCGAATCATGTTCCCGATATCCCCACACTTGGGCTCCGTAACACATGATTGACCTGGTTACAGCTTTAAAACATTCCGATTTAGTTAATAGGGAAATACTTGCATGTCCCAACAAATTTACCCAAGCATGATTGATGGCATTTTTAGACGCTGTCAGTTTCTCTTCAAAATGACATTGTAAAGACAACGCGGGGGTAAGAGTCATACCAAGATATTTATACTTGTTGACACATTCAATCCTTTCACCTTTATAAAACCAACGCTCATGATACGATAATTTCCCCCCATTTCGAAAGACCATAATTTTAGATTTGTCCAAATTTATTTTCAAATTCCATGTGTCACAATACTTTTCTAAATTATTTATCATATATTGCAAAACTACAGGAGAAGAGGCCAGCAACACAATGTCATCAGCATATAACAAAACCCTGATTTTCGTGTCACCGAACTGGCAACCTCCTCCTAGAACTTCATGCAGGTCATTCATAAATAAAGAGAATAAGAGGGGACTTAACAGACATCCCTGCCTTAAGCCCTTGCTTGTTTCAAAACAATCAGACACCCCTTCCCCACACCAAACCCCTGCTGCAGTACCATTATACAAATTTTGTAAAATCCTTACAATTTTTGTGGACACTCCCAGAGAATATAATTTATAAAACAATGACTTTCGATCTATCCTATCAAAGGCCGCAGAAAAATCAACAAAAAAACAATAAAGCTTTCCCTTGTTTAATGCAAGCCTTAGATTTATCATA
Source organism: Philaenus spumarius (assembly GCA_018207615.1). NCBI lineage: Eukaryota > Metazoa > Arthropoda > Insecta > Hemiptera > Aphrophoridae > Philaenus > Philaenus spumarius. Next base: position 29,828 of record JAGFPH010004118.1, read on the forward strand.
GACATGAGATTGAATATATTGTCAATGGTGGAATAACCTTTCCTAAACCCCGCTTGGTACTCATTCAATATATCGTTTTCCCTAACCCATTTTTCTAACCTATTTAAAATTATACCCGTAAAAAGTTTAGCAATAGCATCAATAAAACAAATACCTCTATAGTTACTTACATCATTGACATCACCTTTTTTGTGTAATGGATATACAATGGACCTTTTAAAACTTATCGGCACTATACCATTATCCCAAATTAAATTAAACATTTTTAGAATAATTTCAATTAATTTGTCTGGGGCTTGTTTATAAAATTCATAAGGAATACGATCGAACCCTGGCGCTTTACTATCTTTTGAAGCTTTTAATACCTGTTTTATTTCACCCATATCGATTGTTTTATCTAGACAGTTAACTTTGAAAAAAGGTTCTGCAAACAAAACAGGCTGCATACTTATGACGGGATCAAGCAGCATTTTAAAGTGTCTAACCCAGTCTCCCACCTTAATATTGTTTCCCACATAATTCATTCCTTTTTTTAAATTTTTCGCGGCCTCCCAAAATTCCTTTGTATTCTTAACATTTTGTAGTTTTTTAATCAACTCTTGGTTAAACTGTTTCTTTTTCAAATCCCTTATTTTACTATAATCCTTGTTAGCTTCTAAATATAATTTTTTGACATAAATATTATTGTATCCCCTGTATAGATTTAATAATTTGAATACTTTAGTTCTAGCCTTATCACACTCTTTGTCAAACCATTGGTTTTTACCCCTAAACGCGCTTTTCTTACCCCTATTTTGTTTACCCTGGTGCGCAGCCCCTCTCACAATGTCCGTTATATCGTCTAGCATTACCTGCACATTTTCGTTAGAACCTACTAAGTTTAATCTACTTTCTACCTTATTTTTATAAAACCTATCATCCGATACTGACCACATTAATTTAGGTAACATTGGGAAACTTTTTACTCCCTTTATATTATTATTTAATTGCGCATATATCTCAAGCTGTATTGGTAGATGGTCCGATCCAATAAATTCTTTTACACACATATCCTTAACCAAATCTAAACTGTTTAGTGAAATACTTGCTAAATCAATTACAGAGGATCCCACGTTACTAATAAAAGTGTATTGCCCTTTATCGTCTGAGGTTGTGCGCCCATTCAAAATGACTTGCCCATAATTGTCACAAAACTCCAAATATTTGTTCCCCCTCATATTGCAAATTGTGTCTTTAGATTCACGAAATTCTTTAATATTGCTTAAACTACTTATAAGATTAACATTTATATTTTGTTTGTTTGCAGTTCTTGCGTTACAATCACCAATAATAATAAAACTAATGTTTGAATTAGAACTAACATAATCTGATAATGCACTGAAATCTCTTTCCCAACAGTTATAATTTAAATAAATGGGTAAAATGCGAGTATTATGGGATTTTTTTAACTTAACTTCTACAGCATGAGCTGGATCATTATGAACAAAATTTATATTATTTACAAAATTGGATTTTAAATTAATTCCAACTAAACAACCCCCTCGAGGCCTCCCGAAAATACCCTCCTTAATTGCTGGTATTAATTTTAACTTAAAATTACTAAAATATTTTCTTAAAAAATCAAAATCTACTTCTGTAATAAAAGTTTCTAACAAAATTATTATGTCGTAATCTAACAAAAAATTAATTAACTTAAAGTCACTGATTTTATTCTTTAGCCCGTGCACATTGTACGATAAGATTCTAATTGATTCATCACCTCTAGATGTTTTCTTGAGCGATGTTTGTTGATAGGTGCGGTTGCTTTCTCACTTCCTTTCTTCCACCGTTGCAGTCGACATTGTTGCTCTAGAGCCGTTGTTGTGTTGTTGCTGTTCTTGGTTTTCCTCCAGATCATGAATGAATGCAGATAGGTCTACTTTCAGCAGTTCTCGTATCTTTGCACAGCCGTCATCCTGCCCCGCCATCAGGTTGCCTTCGTTCCAGAAGAAATGGTGTCCTTCGACGATCAGGCGATCAAATACTATCGGCATCCGCCGTCGGCCTACTAGTCGTTCTAGTTCTCCTCTGACCGCCATCAATTGCCTTCTCTTTCTCCTTACTTCTTTAGTATAATCGCGGTAGACAAAGTAACCCGTTCCTTTTAACTTCTTTGCATTTCTCATTACGAAGTCGACGTCAGCATCGTCTGGAAGGTGCGCTATTAGTAACCCACTTGTTCCAAGGGGATGTGCGCGGTTAATCCAAAGGTTGCTATGACATTGCAACATATTTACACAAAATTCTTTGACTATTCTTAGGCAGTCATCACCCTTATTATGTCTGATACCTCTAAATATGAGATTGTTTCTTCTAGATCGCCCCTCTAAATCATCTAACCTATCTATAATGAGTTTCTCTCTATCTTTAATTAAGTGCAACTCCTTCCTCAAAATTTCATTTTCATTTTTTAAAATTTTAATGTCTTCAGCCACTACATTAAAATCTTCCTTCGTTGCCAAAGACGACAATTTACTATCTAGAAGGGTACCCATAGCCGCCATTAACTCACTATGTGTCAAATCTCCTACTTTACTGTCCCCCATTGTCTTATCGCTTATATAAATCTCTTCCGGCGAAACTACCCTTTTACGTTTAACCTCATTATTCGTTTTTGGTGTAAAAAAATCAGTAATTGCCTTATTATCCATAAATTAACTAAACGTGTAGTAATCAAAACATACGATAGTTTGTACACGTCACAGATGAAGTTGGCAACACAGACCGGCTGTTATCTACCTGTACCTTACCTGCCCGTTGTAACCGACAAACAACTTATTAACAAACTTTTTAAATCTATAAAAATATTTACACAACTTATGTCTATAACTTCATATATTATCCACAGTCTTTAATCGCAATTCACAATTCACTTATTTACACACAATTTACTGTTTACCACATAAAATCACTAAATACCCAAGAGCTAGTTACACACATGTTTCACTCGTTTGAAATCAGTACTACCAACCCTGCTGACATTAAATATCTTATTGTAAAAAAGTACAATACAAAGTACTTTTTTTTATACAAAATGGCGGATTACGGCTAAACTAAGCCAAAATCGAAAAATGTTATACTACATTTTCGACTTACTTTTGCATGTAAAATCTGAATCTGCTAGCCCACTACAAAATTAACTAAAAACTTTGTTAAATTTAAAAAAATATATGTTTTTAGGCTAATTTTGTTTGTTGTAGACAATTACCAAGAAATTATGTTTTTGTCGATAACTCGGTTATCCTTTGACCTACTGAAACTACAAAAAAAACTACTGTCTGTCGTTAAAAAATAAAAATATTTTGTCTCTTGTAATTTTTTTGTAAAGTTAACGGTTTTTAAGATATTCCACGTTAAAAATTTGTAACGGCCGCCATTTTGAAAATTATAAAAATAAATTCTTTGTGTTTGGTATACTTGTTAATTGTAACATATAAAATGCTTATTCTAAATTTGAACTTTATATCTTATCTATTTCCAGAGTTACAGTGAACTTTTGTAAAAAAACAAAATGGCGAATTACGGCTAAACTAAGACGAAATCGAAAAATTGTTATACTACATTTTCGACTTATTTTTGCATGTAGAATCTGAATCTGCATAGCCCGCTACGCTTGACTGAATCACCCTGTACATCTATAAACAATACTTATAATTGTCCAATTTTAATACATTTTAGATATTTATTATCAGCAAAGTATGACCAAACATGTTATGATAAGAAATATTGAAAAATGTATCAGAAGAAAAAAATAATAATTTGCAATTTCGAAAGAGCCTTCTCAGGAAGTGCACCTGTGAGTCAGCGCGATAAGACACATCCGCTCGTCTCAACAGTGCGACGTTGCCGATACCATTTTCACAGTAAACTCCAAAAATCCCAAGTGCAAAGTTATAGCGAGTGTAGTATAGACAATTCCAACCTCTTTTCAAAGAAAATTGTTCTATGAAACTATAAAACGTAACGCATTTTAATGAAAAATCCTGTAAACGTGAGTCAGAACGTCTATTTGGGCGCATCGCTTGAAAAATCTTATCCGGTTTCAAACTGTTTGTAGCCTCTGCTTGCGTCCCTGTATATACACTTGTTTAAACGTCTACAGTATTTGTCATTTCTTTCTATTCTCTTGAATGTACTGTTAGATTGGTACCACTTCGCGTTAGATAAAGAATTCAACTGTATCAAATTGATCAAAGCCTCTCTTACAAACAGCGTGCATACTTTAGAAGCAGCAAATTGAGCCGAGTATGTTGACAGATTGTCACAGGGGTACAAGATGTATGGACCCCGCAGCTTCTGACTTCGAGTAAGGAAACAACCCCTTACGCTCGGCTTTGGCGACAAGTGTGCCGCTTCTTCTTCTTCTCATCCCTTATATAATTTATTGCATTCCGAATAAGATGAACCCTTCTCATAAATGCTGAACAACTTTGCGTCCGTGGGCAAAAGCTAGAGCGTACAGTGTGTGTATTTCCTCTTTTTGATCCTCTCGATTTTGTTCTGTTTTTTTTACTTATTTATGTATTCTATAAATTAATGTTAGCTTTTACGTTAAAATAAATAAACGGTACCAGGAACTAGCACATACTTTCTCACAAACATATCTAAATTATTAAACAGATTCGCTGTGACTTCATAATTGTAGGTGCGATAGGAGAGGTGATATTAAAGTAGGAGATTAACTAATAAGTATTATTATTATTATCTAGAAAGAAAACTATTCGAACGATTTCGAACAAATTTGCACCAAACACGTCAATTAGGCCTGTATAGATGCACGAAAAAAGGGGGGAAAATTTGAAAAATTTTGAGAAACAATCCCCCTTTCGGTCAAAAAAACCCCCAAAAATCAGTTTTTATTATTAGCTAAACGAGAATTTTTAGAAAGATGCTGTTGTTTGCATATGGTAATGTACATAAGGGCTACAAATAAGCCACATTTTATCAATCAGTTAAAGCCGTATTTTAATAAAATAATAATTACTAATTTTGGGGGTTTTTTTGGCCAAAAAGGGGGTTGTTTTTCAAACATGTTCAAAACATTTTTAGTGCATCTATACAGGCCTAATTGTGACATGTTTGGTGCAAATTTGTTCGAAATCGATAAAATAGTCTTCTCTCTAGCTTTGTATACATACTGACATACAGACAGACAGACATTTTGTAAAAATCACTTTTTTTAACTCAGGGTGTCCTAAAACGGATATTTCTAAAAATATCAACATCGATTTTTTTTGCGATCGCTATACTGTCTCTATTCTTTGGCATAGTGAGAAAGTAAAAATGCTTCGTTTTGTTTAGTATCAGTGCGAGAATGTAAGTATATATATATAGAACATTCACAATTAAGTCCAATACTTTTTTGGAACGAAGTTTCTTAACGTGGGTTGCGGTGGGGTTAACAAATAGAAAATGTAATGCGTAACGAAAAAAATGTTATCAATTGATTGCTGCGGCAATGACAAATATAAAATACGAGTAACGAAAAAAGCGTTACACAAATCAATTGCTACGGCAACGAATGTAAATACATTCAAGAAACATGTGTTTTGGTTCATCAATCTATATATTAATAGGCAAGCACAAAACTTGTCTTCCTTTTTTCTCAGCTTGTGTGCATCGTAGGAGAAATTCGCGCATATCGTTAGAAAGGTAGTGTCCTGTAGATGAGCAGAATCCCATTATAATTTACATCGGTCCTCAGGGATACGCCCCAGTGGCCCTCAAAGTTTCAATGTTAATCTTATGGAAGGTCAATCTTAAGGAAGAAGAAGAAAGATTTCTTTTGATTTTATCAGGGGCACAAAAAACAGCTGTTCTTATGAAAAGCTTAAAACAGCTGATTTTGATCAACAGCTGATTTTGATCAACAACTGATTTGGATCAAAAACTGAATATAATTTTAGGTTAGGTAAATCAAGCAATAGCAATCAAGCAATGAGCAGAATCCCATTATAATTTACATCGGCCCTCAGGGATACGAATTACAGGCTTTCAAAGTTTCAATGTAATCTTATGGAAGAACGGTAATACTTATATAATATACTAAAATCAAGCAATAGGGAAGCATTGCCGGGTCCACTAGTTTAAATTAAGAGACGATCGGTTCCGTCCGGCGTAGTTCAGATATTATCGTCAAACGCTGAAATTTTATGTTAGGTCTAGAAAGTAATTTCAAGTCCTGGCCTAACCTAAAATTATCGAATGATAGTGCCGTTAAGAGAGGTAAAATAAATTAAGCATACACACAATAATTTTAAGTTTGGCCTAGACGGATGAACCAACATTTTATGTTTATTGAATGTATTTACAATGAAAGGTGTTTACCATCTTAGCTTTGATGTTATAATTAATTCTACACCTTCATTATAATAACATTAAACCCATGGAAACTGTAAATAGTTGTATAAAAAATAATCTAATAATAAACGGCAATTAAAATTATGTGTGTATGTTTATAGTGGATGACGGAATAGAGCGTGGCATAAAAGCGTAAGAGTAAAATCCGATTAACCGACCGCAAAATATTTTAGACGTTGTGCGCCTATAGAAGTTACTTCAAGAAAACATGCTTCTGATTGGTGGATTTCTTTTGCTAACGAAACCGTGTGACTGACTTGTACAACCAACGTGTGTATTAGAGGGCAAACACATATACACACAACGTGTTCTGAAGACTATGATCAGTGCTCTTTGACTACTCCCGACCTTAGTTCTCATCACAAGAGTCACTGCTATAGCTCATCTTTCCTATGTAAATTCGCTAAAAACACATTTCCCTTGTTGTCTATATACAAGTGTACAAAACGCATCTGAATCCGTTGTTGTTTATTAAAAACAGGGATGATTGATTTATTACAAAAACATGTTGTTCTCTGTGTATCCACCTTGCTACTAGTTCTGACAGTGTTTTCAAATATTGATTTCCCGCCTGTAACAAGTTCACCAATAATTTCCATCGTCTCCCATGGGAACAGTTAATATTAACAAGAGGGAGTGGGTTATGGTTAGAGCTTCGCTGATGCTATTTCTAATACATTATAGTTGCATGTTAACAGTGTGGACCGTTTTACCCTTCCCTTTTCCCATTCGGTTTCCCAAATAGTCTTACCATTCCTTTAACTACCGCGGTATTCATTTTATTACAGCCTCTTTTAAATAATCCTGGGCTGGCGGTTTTTTTATTGCAACCCACTTCCCTCTTTGTAAAGACGTGGCCCTGCTTTGCGTTGTATTATATATGCCTTTCTACTCCCTTAGGAGTAAGTATTTACATTTTTATCTACCCCCCCACCCCCTCTCAACGCGTTAAGTACATTCTTTATTTATACATCAATTGGTTTGGCTTTTTGTATGTAAATTGAAGTGTTGTGGTATCTAACCGAAACAATTGTTTAAAATAAAACTCGAGATTTGCCCATTGATAGATAAATCAAAATGAAACGCTGCCTTACTTTGTTTCGTCTTTCGTTATTAGTGAGTAGTCGGTACAATATGCAAAGTTGTTTTGCAATGCAATTTTTTTTAACACTGCTATATCAGTTTTGCGTTTTATTTGTTAACATTATTATTAGCGAATTTCCATAGGAAAAATGAGCTATTGCAGTGGCCCTTATGGTAAGACCCTAGGAAGGAAGTTGCAATTGAGCACCGATCATGGTCCCCAGAACACGTTTTGGGGTGTCATTAAAAATCATATATATATATATAAGTATATCTGTGTTCGCACTCCAGCGGCCGCATTTTAAGTCCGATTTGGTTCAAATTTGGTACACATGTTGGTTGTCTACGTCGCTCGTACGAGTTCGTTAGCCAAACAAATCCAACAATCGGAAGCATGTTTTTTTCACCGGAAGTAACTATTTTTTGAGATTTTCCCAACGGTAATGAATTTGTTTTTGAGTTTTTCCTACAAATATAAATGTAGTATGTTATTCTGTACATTTTACGCGATCATATAGCTCGCTTGGTTCCTAGAAAATCGATCAGAACCAAGCGTACCAAGGTACCATAGGAGTACCCGGTTCAAAGCCATGTGGTGGATTCTACCGTGGGGTTGGCGTGCGAAGCACGCAATGCTTTGTGTATTGAAGATACTCCCAATATGCGGAATGGCGTGCGAAGTATTTTACAGCTATTCAGCACCGTCGTGAATAGACCTATTTAACAAATTGTTGGTTGAAACCCTAAAACATAGGCCTATAAACTGAATTTTGGAAATTTGCTCAACTCACGTCAGCGGTTCAGCTGTGTGATTGAATTATTTTATATTTTACTGTACGAACTTGTTTAGAGTCAACGTCTGCAAATTGAACATAATAAATGTTTTCAAGAGTACTAAGAAAAAAAAAAACTTTTATCATTAATTGTTTATTGTATCTCTTCTGCGTCACTAGGGACAGAGAATCTTTTTTGAAATAAACAAAGTTAATGAAATTCCGGTAGATGTTCAAATGATTTCTTAGAAATATTTATTAAATTTTTTAAATCTTTATTAAAATTGTATTTGTATTTCTTAAGAAAGGATGATTTATTTGAAACTAACTATAGGCTACAGTAAAATACAAATTAGTATTTACAAAGAAAAGTAAGTCGGGCACCTTTTTCTGAGCCTTGGCTTAAAAAAAAAGACAAACATAATCAATCTAAAAAGGAATTACTGTACAAAAAAACGTATTACAACGGCCTCCATCTACTTTGAAATTAGTAACATACTAAACAATTATCTATTCATATAAATAAAAATAAAGTGTCTGTCTGTTATTTCAAAATTTAATGAATTCATTTTCAAAATTTAAGTTTTTTTTAAGCTCGTGGTTATCCACACATTACCAAAACCTATACAAACATAAATGTTTTGTTTGGCCTGGCTAATCTCCGAAATGGCTTAACCGATCTCGACGAAACTTTCAAAACATTTAGATGACTATTCAGAGAATACTTTAGACTACTTTTTATTGCGAAAATATTTAAAATTACAGTAAATAAAATGAAATAAAAAAAATTATAGACAAAATTATAGATTTTTTGGACAAATGGGGGGGATATTTCTTTTTTTTAACCTTTTGGTTAAAATATTTTTTTGGGGCCGCTCCCCCCCCCCCCCCCCACCCAACTGAGATCCAAGGCGTCTGTCCTATCATCATTTCCGTAAAAATTACTATTACAAAATTTAAAAATTATGAACAAAACTAGGGATGTTGGGGTTTGCATTGGCATCACCATATGTCACCGCGCGAAGCGAACATGGACAGATCCTCTAGTTTAAAAAAAAACAACATTTAATTAATGTTTATTTCGTAATGCGATTTCGTATACGCGAACACAATATGACCTTTATTTCTATTTCAAAATATGATTTATTTATTACATGTACATAAATGCAACATTATTTTCTTATCTATAATATTGAAAATAAATCGATTTATTCAAATGTTATGCGTTTTTCTGGTCAACAATAACTTTTTTATTTCACACACACAATATCTGCATGTTCGACGAAGTAACCTTGGTCAATAGTATAAATTCATTAAAAATCTACTGTAATATTCGATACGCTCCCAACATCTTCCAAAGTAAAATGCCATATCCTCATATATCTAAAAGATCTATTTATATTTACACGTGTTATATGCGAGAATGCTATTGAATGCTTTATAGCAAGGAATTTACAATATTATCTTTGAAGTATCGTACAATATTTTCTCTCTCCACGTATTAGCAGTGCCTAGTATGTAAGCTTTGACTCTAAAAGGGTTGAAAGGAAGCGCCTGATTCCATTTATGTAATGCACTTATAATGTAGTCGAACTATGGTGAAACTGTGTTAGCCTGGAAAAGCTTATTAAATCATTCTGCTTCGTTGTAAATTCAATTTTCTTCAGACTTGGTAAAACTTGAATGTTTAGTAACTGTTGGGAATATTTAAGTTGTTATATGCATTAAGACTGATGAACCAACGTTTCATGTTTATTGGAAGTACTTACAATGAATGTGTTTACCATCTTATCTTTGATGTTATTATTAATTCTACACCTTTATTAAAATAACATTAAACGTACGGAAACAGTAAATATTTTAAGATTCATTTACTGTCTCAAATGATTTAATGCTGTCTAAAAAGTCAGCTGCTTACAGATTGCTTACACAGTTGCATGGTACACAGATTAGGAACAATTATGAATTTATAGGTGAACTCAACGTTATAAAACACATCGCCACGGCCAATGGATCGATACAATATTAGCTAGGAAACAAAAGAAAGACTAATAGAACCTAAAGAAAAGAACAACTTTTAAATCGTGCGAATATGGAATCATTTTACCCAAAATAATGTCTGATAGCTTTAAAAAACTCAACATCACTGTGATATTTTGAACTAACAATAATATCAAATAAACGGTACCAGGAACTGGCACATACTTTCTCACAAACATATTTAAATTATTAAACAGATTCACGGTGACTTGTAGGGTGGGGTAGGAGAGGTGATTTTGTATTAAAGTTGTTTTCCCATAAAAATCCATAAAATAACGGAAAAACCAACTTTTCTCAAAAACGGCTCGAACGATTTTGATTAAAATTATACAGTTTATAGTACTTTAGGTCCCTAATAAACTATAAAATTTTAATCAAAATCGTTAGAGCCGTTTTTGAGAAAAGTTGATTTTTCCGTTATTTTATGGGTTTTTATGGGAAAATTACCCTTAAAAATAAAAAAATCACAAAAATGAAGAAACGCTTGGAGATACCGTGGATTAGTACCTCCATACCAAATTTCATCAAAATCGGACTACTGGTTTAGGCTCTAGGTCTGATAACACAGACACACAGACACACACACAGACACACACACAGACATCACTCCGAAAACCACTTTTTTAGGTTCAGGGGGACCCAAAACGGATATTTCCACAAAAAACTCAAACTCGAAAATTTTGACGAATACAATACTTTCTCCATATACTATGGTATAGGGGGAGAAAGTAAAAATTGCTTAATCAAAAACGGGACATACCTTTAGAACAGTAAACCGGTATTTATAAAATTAAAATGTGACAATTGCAGTAAATTCTATATAGGTCGGACATGACGAACATTTTGTCAAAGGTTTAAAGAACATTAATGGCATTGGATGAAATTATGCACGCCACCTTGTTGACGAAGACCATTCTTATACAGATTTTGAGAGTAATTTGGAACCGTTGCGTATTTGCAGGAAGGGAAAATATATGGATGCAGTCGAGGAATATGAAATTTATAAAGCCTTTAAAGATAATAAGGACGTATTGTTTTGTGCTTTACTTTATACGACACGGCTATCAAGATCCAAGATACCGATCCTAAATACATAATGCATGCTTACTGCAAAGCTATACACGAGACGGCAGTGAAACAGTGCCCTTAGTGTGTGTAAATCTTGTATGTGTGTCTGTAACTGTAAATTTTAATGTATTGACGAACTCATATTGAGTGAAACACTCTGAAGATGAAACAAAAGGTTTTAGGATAAAAAGAAGAAAGAAGTCACCTGGCGGAATCCGTATAAGGTAACTTATTGTTAAGTAAATATTTGTATAAACAACAAAATAATAGTAATAATTCGACCTCGCAGCTGAACCGCTAACGTGAGTTGAGCAAATTTCAAAAATTATGTTTATAGGCCTTAATTTTGTAGGGTTTCAACCAACAACTTGGGGAATAGGTCTATTCACTAAAGTGCTGAATAGCTGCAAAATGGTTCGCACACCATTCCGCATATCGGGAGTTTCTTCAATACAAAAAGCATTGCGTGCTTCGCACGCCATTCCGCATATCGGGAGTATCTTCAATACACAAAGCATTGCGTGCTTCGCACGCCATTC
>JAGFPH010004118.1:42752-59652 GCA_018207615.1 Philaenus spumarius
CTAAACACTTGTTTAAAATACGCTATACTCTTGTTTAAAATACGCTAAACACGTGTTTAAAATACGTTATACTCTTGTTTAAAAATACGCTGTACTCTTGTTTCACCACTCAGAGTTGACCGCCTCTATAACTGACCATAAAACCGTTTAGATTTGTCACAATTTTATCGCGTTTGGACTCGATTTGCGAGGAATAATATTTAGAGTTCAGTAATTAGAGTAAAAATTAAGTAAAGTTAGCGGTTAGAAAAATGTGTGTCGGCCCGTGTGGGAGCGAGGGTCGATTTTATGACTTAGAGCGCACGTATGTTTGTACAGAGTATTTGGCAAAACATAATAATGAAACTAATTTTTGAATTGTTGTAGTACGTGGTTCGGCACTTACTTCTAAAGCCAAGATTCATGAGGAGTTTGTCCGGAGCCTCAAGAAACCTAAACCATTAAGGGTCTGCTGTAGTGGCGGCCATCTTGGATTTTTATCCCATAAGAGCAATGTTAAATTTCAAACCATTTATTTCATTTACTTTTTATCATAAAATTGTTTGCAAGGTCTCATTTTAAGCACAGTCACAATACGCATCCGTCTTGCAATTTACATTTTTTAAATGCTTTTGATTTGTTATGTAATTGACATTTTGTAAGTACAAAGTTTGAATCTTTTCCTAACACAATAAAAAATTAACAATGAAAAATAATTTGCAAGCCGGATCCGAAATTTTATAAAGAATATTCAGTTTTTTTTTTCAACACTCAATTACAAAAGATATACTTATAAAATGGTTTGAAACGAGGCAATGTCAAAGAAATTGCACTGTTTAGATAGTGATATAGTGAGAAGCGGTTGCGTTTCCGGTTGCTTTCTCGTTTACTGGAGCAGACCTTAAGCCCTACCTACCCTCGCACCCCGACGCGCACACACCCTCACACCCGCTGCCCGCTCTATAATAGGCAGTACCTTTTGTTTCGATGACTCGCATACTATTCCTTGTCTGCAAAATTTTTATTTTTTAAATTTTTACTTTCTCACTATACTATAGTATAGAGAAAGTATAGTGATTGCAAAAAAAATCGATGTTGAGATTTTTGTGGAAATATCCGTTTTGGTACCCCCTGTGTCCAAAAAAGTGGTTTTTACAAAATGTCTATCTGTATGTCTGAATGTATACAAAGCTACAGAGAAAACTGTTCGATCGATTTCAACCAAATTTGCACCAGACATGTCAAGAAGGCCTGTATAGATGCACGGAAAAGGGTTTTGAGAAATTTTGAAAAACAACCCCCTTTTTGGCCAAAAAACCCCTAAAAAATCAGTTATTATTTTTTTATAAAAAAAAGGCTTTAACGATTTTGATAAAATTTGGCTTATTTGTAGCCTTTAATGTGCCCTACCATATGCAAAAAACAGCATCTTTCTAAAAATTCTCGTTTAGCTAATAACAAAAATAACAACTGATTTTTGGGGGTTTTTTGGCCATAAAGGGGGTTGTTTTTCAAAAATTTTCAAAACCGTTTTACGTGCATCTATAAAGACCTAATTGACGTGTTTGGTGCAAATTTGTTCGAAATCGATGGAATAGTTTTCTCTCTAGATAATAATAATAAGAATATTTAATAGTTAATCTCCAACTTTAATAAAAAATCACCTCTCCTACCCCACCCTACAAGTCGCAGTGAATCTGTTTAATAATTTAAATATGTTTGTGAGAAAGTATGTGCCAGTTACTGGTACCGTTTATTTGTTTTAGGTTGATATTTTTGTAATTTTTTAATACTGCATTTTATCTCATGAAAATAGAGTCCAAACACGAAATGACTACGACATTCCTTACTGTATCTTTGGAATAAAGTGGTAAAATGATCAACTCGACTTTGTAATACTGTATCGGTTTCTTAGACTTTATTTTGATAAATATGACAGTAATTGTTAAGGTCAGGGCAATCGAATTATACATGCGAGTGAAAGTTTCGTCAAAATTGGTTCAGACATTCCGGAGATTAGCCCGGACAAAAAGAGACTGACAGGTTTAGGTTTTGGTAAAGTGTAAATACACTTTGAGCTAAGAAAAAAATATTTATTTCGAAATCACAGACATACACTTCAATTTTATTTATATGTTTAGATTTAAACGTATTTGGTAGGATTTATATAGAATTAATATAACAGATACTAAACATTTGCTTAATAGATGAATAGTACAATTATTTATTAAAAGGGTCAAACGCCCACTGTCACAATACCCTGCTTCAGTCCTTAGTTCTCAACTCGGAGTTCAGGTAGCAGTAAAACTGGCTTTTATCTCTTTGTTCATTTCCAACTTGCTTCATTTCAACGCACCGTCGAAGTAGGCACTTCAAACTTTAGATTGGAGCAAACTTTTAAAATAGGCCTACTTTAACACACAATCAAGTCAAGTTTCAGAGACACGGCAAGTATAACTTAATAAATCCATAAATGTTTCTGAAGTGAAGTCGATTTTCTTTTAATTAAATTGTATATAGTTACACAACGGCGTTAGCTCAGTTGACATTGTGGTTTTGTCATTCACTAGTGTTATAGGCTATTTAAGAAAGTAGACAGTGGATTGTATTTATTTTCATTTGGTTGTGAAATGTGTGTGTAAAAGGAAAACCGACAAAATAAAAATAATATACAGGGTGTCCCATAAGTAAAGGGCCAAACTTCAGGGAATGGTTCCTATGGGGTATAATAAGGAAAAAAAGTTCATATAAACACAGACACGAAAGCGCTTCGTTTTCTAGATATCAACCATTTTGTTTTTTGTACAAAATAATTATTATCTAGAGAACGGTTTGACTGATTGAGTTCAAACTTGCCATGACGTTTAACCTGATAATGATATATCTCAAGAAAAATAAGCTATTAAATCCAATCATGAGTTTCAAAATGGCGGCTGTTTAAAAATTTCAAACGTAAATTACGCAAATAACATACATTTTAACAAAAAATGTCAAGATACCTTTTTTGTAGCCATTTTGATTCAATATTGGATAGTGTATCAGATTAAGGATAATAGTTAAGTTACATGTAATAAATGGTTTGTTCAACCCAGCATCCTACACCAACACAGTAAATACTACAATATTGTATGTACATTTGCTGTCATTATTAGCGAATTTCCATAAGAAAAATGAGCTGTTGCAGTGGCCCTTGTGGTAAAAACCAAGGTCGGGAGTAGCAAATGAGCACCGATTATGTTCCCCAGGACACGTTTTGCGGGTGTCATTAAAAATAATAATATATATATATGTATATTTGTGTTCGAACTCTAGCGGCCGCATTTTAAGTCCGATTTGGTTCAAATTTGGGTACACGTGTTAGTTGTCAACGTCGCTCGGACTAGTTCGTTACCCAAAAAAACTATTTTTAGATTTTTCCTACGAGAATGAATTTGTTTTTGAGTTTTTTCTACAAATATGAATTTAGCATGTCGTTCTGCACATTTTGTTTTTTTACCTTATAGCTCGCTTGGTTCCTCCAAAATCGATCAAAAAGTTAAATACCATAGAAGTGCCCGATTCAAAGCCATTTGGTGGGGTTGGCGTGCTAAGCACGCAATGCTATGTGTATTGAAGATATTCCCAATACGGGGGTTGGCGTGCGGAGCACGCAATGCTTTGTTTGTTGAAGATACTCCCAATATGCGGATTGGCGTGCGAAGCACGCAATGCATTGTGTATTGAAGATAATCCCAATATGTAGAATGGCGTGCGAAGCATTTTGCAGCTATTCAGCACCGTAGTGAATAGACCTATTTCCCAAATTGTTGATTGAAACCCTAAAACATAGGCCTGTAAACTTAATTTTGGAAATTTGCTCAACTCACGTCAGCGGTTCAGCTGCGTGGTCGAAATATCTTTAACTTAGCTATTGTCCTTTATGTGAACGCGTAAACAACTACTATTTAGTATTCCAACTAAACAAACATATTCGTCTGCACTTCGTATTGAATGTTAAAGGACTCCTCTACTGCGTAAAGGAGAATGAGTGACAATTTGTTTTTATTTTACGGTAATGATGTGAGCTAGACAATAACGGCTTACACTTCAGTATCAAAACTATGAATACAATTTTATCTACGACCATTGCAATAAACACCAATAACGCTATTACAAGTAACATCAGAAAGAGGTACATTACAAACCAAAAGCCAACCTGATTAGGTAATGATATCATTACCTAACAGGAGTCACTTTACATAATAGGCTCTAGACCAATGAGAGCTCGTCATTTGACGGAAGTAGAGTTGTAATAAAAATAACGCTATTCGTACATCAGCTGATTGTACCCATACGTTCCGGATGTTAGTGTGTTATTGTAACTAACCTCAAACGTGAGTTGACGCATTCCGCAAACATGAGTGATAGTGATGAATTTTGTTTAACTCCAGAGGAAATTAATACAAAAGCAAATTCGGCTCTGAACAATTTGTTGCCAGAAAAATCTAAATTTCGTTATGAAAAGGTTTATAACCAGTTTATGGAGTGGAAAACTAGAAATGGTGTTAGTTCGTTTTCCGAGAATGTTTTCATTGCGTATTTTGAGGAATTGGCCCAAGATAAGAAACCTAGTTCGCTTTGGTCTATTTATTCAATGATTAAATCTACAATCAACATCAAACATCAAATAGCCTGTATATTTTTGGTCGTAGATAAAGTAGTGTACGCAACGATTGTATTCAGCCTTTAAGCCACTCGTGAGATATGTGGCTTAAAGGCCTTCATAATACAATCGTTGCGTAAACTACTATTCCAGCATAAGGTAAAAGTTACGAAATAAGTTTTACATACTACTGTGCGTCTGGTCTTTAGTTGGCAGTACAGTACATATGGGCGGTTGCGGGGCTACTACCCGTCCTGACAACATGTGACTGTGGCTGTCGCCGCGACGCGTCTGCATGTTGACAAAGGCATTAAAAAGGATGTTCACAAGTTATAGTTCCCACCTAGTCTTCAAATTATATTCAGTATTGTAAACAGTATGATTTAAGAAGTAATAAAATAAAATAATGGGTGTGTAATAAAAAAAGGAATGTAGTCTACAGTATGTCGTAAGATTGTTTTGTAGTAACAATAAACAAACAAAGAAACCCAACACTACAAATAATGTTATTTTTGTTACGAAGGAACAGATTTTGGCGTACTTAAGTGTTGTGACAACAGAAATACTCTGGCGTTTCATGTAAACAGTTAAGGAATCCTCTTCTGTCCCATTTCATTGTTCAGTGTTAGTTTGTCCTCGGATGGTTTACCTTTATATAAGGTAAACCTCTTTATCATACTACAAGCTTCTTTTAATATGCATTGTATAGTTTAAAAAAATAAACAACATCTGCTTTATTTAACTGAATATTTGTATGTGCATTGTGTAACGAAACATCAGGTATTATTATTTGGATGTTGTGTTATCATTCACCTAACGACAAGCACAATGATTTACAGTACTATATTCTTTGTGAAACCAGATTACATATATTGGTACATTTGTGTAAAAAAGATAAAACTGTTAAACATTCCGTTTAAATTTATTTAAAGGCAAGCAGAAACATTGCGATAACACACCGCGCCCCTTTCAAATACACAATGATAACTCTTGACTTCTGCGGCTCCTACTGCATAAACTAAGCAGCCCAAGTAAAAAAATATGATAAAAATTAGATTTTTCCATTTTTGTAGAACTTTCCCGCTTAAAAAACTTGCCTGGCCGAAAATTTTAACAATCTTCGTTTACTACATTTATTATGCCCTTCTCAATTGCGTTTCACATATAAAAGCCAACAAATAAATAAGTTAATAATATTAACTTATAAATAAGTTAATAAGTTAAATAATAAGTTTTGTTATAGCGTTTCAAAGTAAATAACAAATGTATATACATTTCTTGGTGACACATGAAAAAAGACAGTTTTATTAGCTTTAATTTGATACCATTTACAAAATTACGTCATCATGCACGCTTTCAATGAATTCATAGAGCGGCCGATGTCAGCAGTGCGGGTAGTAGTACGGAAACTTCATATGAAATGCATTAGCGTAGCCTTTCCCGTACTGCCAACTAAAGTCCGGACGCACAGTAGTAAGCCCTCGTGAAAAATCACAGGCTGATTAATTAGATACACATCAGAAATGCATCATTTTAAACAAACTATTTAAAAACAACATTAAGGCCTACAATATCCAGGCCTACCTAACTATGCTGATATTATAACGTGTTTACGTAAAGCAAATATTATAACGTATATTATAGCATACATTAGTTCTATAACTCATAGTTAAAAAAAATCAACTTCACAAGAAATTATAACGACTGAAGTTGTAAACATAACCCCAAACTATAATCTGTACTGGATTAGTTTAAGTATTACATATGATGGGAGAAATCAGCTGTTATATTAAGCCGCGTTTACACCGGAGTTGTCAACATGTTGCCAACAAGTTGAGTCCTGTTTTAAGAAAATGTTGACAACTTTTGGATGTTGCCAACATGTTGACAACAACAATTTCGATTCCCGTCAGTTGTCGGTAAAGTTAAAAGAAAGTTGACAACAAAATGTTGCCAACATGTTGGCAATAAATTTTGTTGCCAACATTTGGTGTAAACGCGGCTTTATATGTTACTCACGTACGTACGGACGTAATCTAGGCCTAATTTACTATGGCCGATGGGGATTTGTAACTCGGTAAATGTGTACAATAATAAGGATTATAAAACTGTAGGCCTATTTGTTAAACATTTTTATTTATTTGAGTTATTATATATTTAAAGAAAGATACAAATACTATCTTTCAATTGCTTTTTATGTCATACTGATAGAAAAAAAAGATTTAGGAATTATTAATATTATAGTGAAGAAATTAATAATCGAATATATTTATATGCTATACGAAGTTGTACGAATGTTTCCAAAGTTAAACGAATTGGTATCTCTTCTTTAAATTTGTATAAACAAATATATTGATGATAAAAGGTTGTATTTATATACAGTTTACAACCTCAAAGCAAATATTATAACGTATATTATAGCATACGTTAGTTCTATAACTTATATTTAAAAAAAATCAACTTCACAAGAAATTATAACGATTGAAGTTGTAAACACAACCCCAAATCTACAATCTACACTGGGTTTACAGATGATGGGTGAAATCAGCTGTTACGTTATATGTTACTCACGTACGTACGGACGTACACTCGCTGTTACAGGAGTTGATATATGTACTTTAATATTCCCTGTGTTGCGTATTGCCTATCTCGGTGGTGAGGTAATAAAGGGGGACTTATACTTGTAGTAATTTTAAATTTATGAAAAATATCAAACAAGCCCACGCGTTACAGAGGCTTTGCCACAATATACCGGTTTAAATTGAGTCGTACATCCTAAATAAATGTGTTTTTATTGCGCTTCCACGGTATCAAGATGTTTTCCCACAGGGGGTGGGTGCAATGAATTATACAACAAACAAGCTTAATCAGTGGGGGCGTCTTCAAGCGGATTGCTTTTTTACAAAACCAGGAAAAAGGTTGTAATGAGATAATGTGTGTGTTCGTATTCTCTTGAGTACATACAGGGTAATCTGTTTCTAAAAGTTACATTCAATATGGCGGATCCAAGATGGCGGATATATTTTTTTGAAATCTTAATAAAATAGTATTTTTACATAGAGTAGGTCCCTCAATCACATCTACCTTCAAATTTCCATTATATACGAAATTATAAACCGTCTCCAGACTTTTCAGCACCCCTGTATATATACATTTTTAACGACTCTCCAAAACGTGTTCTGGGGACCATGAACGGTGCTCATTGACCACACCCGACCTTAGGTCTCATCATAAGAATTACTGCAATCGTTCATCTTTGCTATGGAAATTCGCTAATAATATATCTTGAATACTTTCAAAGAAAGCAAAGTATGCCTTTTCAAAAGTTACGTGCCTCTTAATATTAACTAATAAATAAATCATCCTTGACAACTTCTTCTTAAGGGTCTGTTCCAGTAAACGAGAAAGCAACCGGATATGCAATTGCTTCTCACTATATCCCTATCCAAACAGTGCAATTTCTTGCAGCTGAACGCTTTGACATTGCCTCATTTCAAACCATTTTATAAGTCTATCTTTTTTAATTGAGTGTTGAAAAAAAACTGCGTATTCTTTATAAAATTTCAGATCCGGCTTGCAAATTATTTTTCATTATTATTTTTTTATAGTGTTAGGAAAAAAATTCAAACTTTGTACTCACAAAATGTCAGTTATATAACAAATTTTTTTTTAATGTAAATTGCAAGACGGATGCGTATTGTGACTGTGCTTAAAATGAGACCTTGCACACAACTTTATGATAAAAAGTAAACGAAATAAATGGTTTGAAATTTAACATTGCTCTTATGGGATAAAAATCCAAGGTGGCCGCCACTACAGCAGACCCTTAAAAGGATTCCCTACTGAAAATAGGGTTTTTGTATAATAGGCCTTTTTTATTTATGAACCATTTTTTTAAATTCAATAGAACTTAAAAAATTGTTTACACTTATAGGAATTGAAGGAAAAAATTTGTTTACATACCTTTTTTTGTTTTTTAGGCAAAATTATGTTTAAAAAAAATCTTTTATAACTTTTTTACTACTACTGAAGTAATTTGGCCGTTTGATATCATGTTGTAAGTATATAAAAAGCACAAACGTTTTGGATATAGTCATTTCTTACAATTAAAAGTTTAGTAGTTATGACCTTTAAAAAATAATATATATTTAAATATTTAAAACAAATTTGTGATTTACATTTTTTTTAAATACTCTTGTATTTGTCCTAGAGGAATAAAAATACCCAACAAGTTGCATTACAAGCTACTGAAGATGTGGTAAAAATTTCAACACTGTAGCTTTAGCAGTTAAAAACTAAGTTATAAGAACTTTTGTGTAAAAAATATCAAAATTGAAAAGTTGCGGGAAATCGTATTTATAGATTTCATTAGTTATTTTAGCAGCCATAGAGGGGAATAACTTGCACAACCAGTATTTGTAGTCAAGATATGTTTTACTTACATATTGGAGGCATTGAAAGCCTAATAATAAACATTGTTGTCCTTCTTTGCTATTACTTTAAAAAAATAAAAAATCTTATTAGTCCAATTAGCAAACATAAAGAAGTTCAACTCGACCAAAAGTAGGTGAGCGCATTGCTTTGAATACATTTTTCACACTAATATAAAGAACTTTTGTGGTATACTGTATGTTATGTTTTTCTTAAACCTTATAAACTGTAGAATCAGGAAAAAAAAGATTTTTTTTTGGAAAATGGCCATTTTTCAGTAGGGAATCCCCTTTAAGGCTAAACACCCCGGCAGTAGTTCCAAATACTGCCGCCACGTAGCACTTCAAAATTATGAAAATTCATTTTACTGATTACTCGCTTACCGTTTGAGTAAAAATTGGTTTGAAAACTGATTTGTACTTCTAATATGTATCTTTAAGTCGCTATGCTAACGATTTTTTTTATTTTTTATTTAATAAAAAAAATTACTTTGTAACTGCTAAAAGGAATTTTTTTTTAAAGAAAAACAGGTAGTCATTTTGAAGATTTGATGGAGAAATGAATTAATAATTTTTCAGACTGAAGATCGAACCAGTGGTTCCGTCGGAATCGATTTTGCAAGGTTTATCTCTAGTATTTTTTTCGCGCGTATTCCCCCCTCCCAACCCGCGCGCCATCAAACAAATTCATCACGCCACGCGCTCGCTCAGTGACGACTCGCACCGGGAAATGCTTCCGTTTCCCATATATTGTTGAAGAGCATTACATGTATTGTTTTTCCTGCTCGTCCCACTTGGTTGTTATAAAATATTAATTCAGCATACGTAACCACAATATTGGTATGTTTTGCATACTTTTACCAAGATATGTTTCTTGTATATACAGGATGTTTCGTAATGACTATGTAATATTTTAGGATATGATTCAGCACATAAGAATTAGAAAACACATCAATTGGACATGTTTTCGGAAACGCTTTGTTTTCTCCCAGGGCTCTATAACAAGGGCTATACCATTTTGATCATTTACCGTGACCCAGTATCGATCGCCTATGACGTCACCATGCTGATACACGCTAGCTGGTAATATTTGAGTAGTGCGTGCGCAGTCGTTAACTCGCTGTTTTAACTCGATGGAAAGGCTTCAGTAAAATAAAATTTGGATATTCTTAATCTACATAAAGTACGAATTCTAACAGTATAAAAAACTTTTATTTTAACAGGTATTTCGAATTTTAATAATTGAAAATATTTGAGAATTATCACAGACTGACATGAAAAAGTCACTAAGCGAGGAAATTTTTTATTTTTGGGTTACAAACAAACTTTCAGCGGGAAAGTTATAGCCATTGAATTGATCTAAACTAACCAATTCACCGATTTGTGATAAAATGATTACATCATTATGAAATCGTTTTTTAAATGAGCGCTAGGAGGTGCCGCGCCACGACTCCCGAAGTACAGTTGTTTAGGTGGCTTTTTAGGCCTCTTTCACACGATACGACTTTTCTCAGTGTGCCGTGAACGGCGCGGCGCCGTGCATTCCTGAGCAAGCGCCGTGAATGACACGTCGTGCGTCGTGGACGGCACGACTTCTCTTCACGGCGTGAATTTATTCAGTTGTGTGAGTTGGATGATCAAGAGAATGTACTATGTCTATAAATTGGTATAAGATATTAATTTTGTTATAGTATGTTTATACATGTATTATTTACATTTAGTATACATTTTATTAAAAATATTTAAATATGTTTAGAGAAAATGGGGTTTTAATGAACACGCGTTTTCAACATCTAAAAAGTGTACATGTCTTCGGTAAAAAATTTTTTTTTTTTTTAAATATTCAATTGGTTTTAATAAAAGTTATACTACATATTATAAACAATATATGTATAAACAAACATACTATACAAAAATGGGGTTCCTATTAAAATTTTTAGACGGTTTAACGATTAGGCCTATAATAAGTTACAAATAAAGTTTACGGTGTCGTATTTGGTATGTGACGGGCTCGTATAGGATAAACCAAGGACCGCATAAGAGTTAATTAGTAGCGTTGAGATTGTTTAAATACATTTTTTAAGTGAAATACAATAAAATAAGATCAACCTAGTATAAATTCACATGCAATAAAGAAATATTGACTTAATTTTTTAGATAAGTTTTGGATCGTTTTGGTTATAGGAATACAAAACAGTAGCTTCATTTAAAATATATAGGCCTACCAAATTTAACCTATCCTTGTATTACTATCAACTATCATTTTCTTTACCTTTTATGTTATCTTTAGTTGCAAGTTTTCTAGTAAAATAACTTACCGTAAATGTTTTTATCGGCATCAGAGTGCAGATTTTACGCCATGCAGCACTAGTTTCTGTTTTTGATTTATAAATTTCAAGAGTTTTATCCCACAGAACAGGTCTTTCTTCGATTAGTGTTATAAAAACATCTATCTATGTTAAGATCTTCAGAAAGTGACTTTTGATGCACTTATTAAACACTTTTAGCACACAAGAACAAAGAATCAATTAGTGCTGTGGTTTGGTTAAGTAACTTTACGCATGCGCAACAGCCAAGTCAAGCTGAGTCGAGTCGACCTGTCTGAACATGCTCAATGCAGGCAATAGTAATCAACGCGTCGTGGATGGCGCGGCGCCGTGTCGTGGTTTGAATAACGCCGTGATGTTCACGGCCGCCTGGCACGGCGCAAAGTCGTGAACGATTTGTGTGAAGAGATTAATTTATGTACATAGTAATCAAAGTTCACAACGCCGTGCCGTCCACGGCGCACGGCGAGAAGTCGTATCGTGTGAAAGAGGCCTAAAAGTCAAACAGCTAATTTGTATTAAAAGATTAGCAATATAATTTTACGTTTAACCTATACTGAACCAACACAACGTTTCTTGTAAACATTTACATTCATTACCATAGCAACCAAGCTAGCAAATTTATACATTTAAAAAAATAAGAAGGCACTGAGTCCATTTTATAGGTAAAACACAATTTACAAAATTAGGAAGTGCAATGTCAATTTCATCGGTAACGTGACGTCACTAAATCCATGCACCTATTGATTTGAATTTGCCACTGCCTATTTTATTTCGTCGACGTCTTCTTCTTTTACGGTCAGCTGTTACAACAAACTTCTGGTTTACATTAGTACGTGTGTAAAACAATCAAGAAAAAGAAATCATCGACAAAATCAAAAGCGTATCGCGTTTTCGTATAGTTTACCTTATTCAAAAAGTGGTAGGTGCGTCTAACGAGCAGAAATTCAGTGGGTTAGCTGCGTGGTCGAATTATTTTTAAATTAAAAATTACATTATACGTACAGTACAACCACATACGCCTACACACTCACGTGCGAGCTGGAATACTAACACAAGAAGTGAGAACAGACCAGTAGCAAACGCCAGAACATCGCATAATGTAAACTGGGAGTGTAAAGAAACAACAGCATAGATGCCGGGAATAGCTAGGCTAGGTTACATCACGGAACATATTTAGAGAACATAAAAGTTGCATTTTCATTGGTCTACAAAGAACAGTGAGAACAGATTGTCTGTAATCTTATTGGTCAGTATAGTAGTGGCGCAATTCAGAGATCGGTTGAGGGAACAGACTACTTGTCCTCTTATTGGACGATGTAGTTGTGACGTAGATATAGAGCAAAGAACAGATGCATTGAGATAACTGTCCTCTGAAAGTACAGATTAGTCTAGGGAACTGTTCTCGAAAACCTGTTCAGGGCTTTGATTAATTTATAGAGTAAAACTGCACCTATAGGCCTAACCAAAAAGAGGAGAATTTGTTCGATACTTTGATTAGGAACTACTACGAAAATGTTTTTAATCACATATATTATTTCTCAAGACTATTTTTTGTCGGTACGCCATAACTTCCTTAATACATCATCAAATTACATGAATGAGGCATCATTTTAAAGCTTTCCTTAACCACTACACGGGAAAAATAGACAAACAGCTTAAAATTCATGTTTTAATAACAAAAAAGGATTTAAAAAACTTTTATATTATACTCTGTATGTTCCTAATGAAAGGCGCCATCTACTAACCATCTGTTTAACTAGCAAGACAGCTGTTAGTTAGATTGTTTACACTGTAAGATTGTATAGAGAAACTGTTATTTATAAACCAATGTAAATAAATAAACTTAATTAACAGGATTAAATCAACGTGTTAAATCAGGTAAATGTAGGCCTACTCCGAACTTGCGAAATATTCGCACGGGTCAGTTAGAGACTATATTATTATTATTATTAAAACTATTCTATCGATTTCGAACAAATTTGCACCAAACATGTCAGTTAGGCCTGTATGGATGCACGAAAAAAGATTTTGAAAATTTTTGAAAAACAACCCCCTTTTTGGCCAAAAACCCCAAAAAATCTGTTATTATTAATACCCAAACGAGAATTTTTAGAAAGATACGGTTTTTTGCATATGGTAGGGTACATTAAGGGCTACAAATAGGCAAAATTTTATCAAAATCGTTAGAGCCGTTTTTGAGAAATTTAGATTTTTCTCGTTTTTTGGCCATTTTTGGGGGGTAAAACCCCTTAAAAATAAAATATTTTAATAGATGAAAAAAACCTGGAGGTATTTCAGAACTACGCGTACATACCAAATTTCATCAAAATCGGACCGTTGGTATGGTCTCCAGCTCTGTACACATCCTAACAGACACACGGACAGACATCACCAAAAAAATACTTTTTTCTGTTCAGGGATCACCAAAACAAATAATTCCACTAAAAATATTTTTGGGTTCAGGTAGCACCAACACAGATAATTCCACTAAACAATTTTTTGGGGTTCATGGAGCACCATTACTGATATTTCCACTAAAAAATTCAAATTCGAAAATTTGGACGAAAACAATACTTTCTCCATATACTACGTATAGGGGGGGAGAAAGTAAAAAGTAAGTCCGAGTATTTTTGGGTATTTACAACATTTTGCGGTGCTATTGTTTTTCTTAGTTCTTTCAATGATTTTGAATGTTTATTTTTTCTTTTCTTAAACTAAGATAAAGTGTTGGAAAAACCCTTTTTAGTGTTTTAATATATGCTGAAATATTGTATAGGGATTGGTAACATTCCATTAAAGTGTATTGTACATAGCAAAACACAAAAAGAATTAAACATCTATGAACATTGGGTATTTACTCCGATTCATAAAAACCTGAGTATTTTACATCTCTATACCCGAACTCTCTGGTCCACTTTTGTAGATTTGTTCCTGGGATCGGGACAAACATACAAAACATTGGTCTACGGTGCTTACTTTTTCTTCTGTCTGTCTGTATGTGTTTTTACAAAATAATTCATGTCTAGAGAATGGTTTGATCGATTGAATTCAAATTTGACGCATCGTTAAACCTAACAATTATCTATTTTAAGTTTAAAACAAACATTCACTTTTATATACCAAAAGTATTTTTTGGTGTTTCAAAATAATGGGACCTCTTCAGTAACTTTTAGACACCTTAAAGTAGAAAGATGAACATTTAGTTCATTTAAAACGCGGAGTTTGACCTCAGGAAATACCTTACGGACCAGACCAATTGTACTTTCTGTTTTTAGGTCGCTGATTCTGAAAATTGGGGTCCCGCTGCTCTACCCGGCGTCAGTTATTATTAATAAAAATACAACAAAAAGTTTTAGGGGGTTTTTCACAACATTTATGACACCTACAAATAATACTATGGAATGCACAAATTATGATTAAAATTTATAAGTTTAGTAGCCCCTTAGAAACCGACCAAGAAATGCACCACAAGGGTTCCCTCAAATGTAAATCGAAAAGTCCTGAAAAATGGATACAAGAAAAGTGTCATTCATTCGCACTCAATTCCTTAGTTTGTCCTGTATTTGGGCGTGGTTCTCACTCCCTGACGGTGTTGAAACTATGCGAATAAATTTGAGATCTCTTCCATTTGGACATACGTAAGAAAAGTGAAAAGAAAAATTTTCCGGGACTTTCGATTTCTTATACATTTAGGAGTGGTTTCTCTCCCTAATTGGGTGAAAAATCTTCTATTATTGCTCTCAAAATATGTTTATCAGAAATAACGAGAAAGAAAATAGGCTTTCATTTCATTTTATCTGTTTTCCATGAATTTGAACGCAATTTGGGGGTTGTTTGCACCCCAAGGGGTTGAAAACTACTACAGATAATCTCACGACCCCGTTCATTTCACCTCCCGCCAAAACGTAGAGGAAATTCCTTATTCCCTAACTTTTCTTGAAATTAGTGGTGGTTTCACTCCCCTACGGCGGATCCTTGTGGTGCATTTCTTGGTCGGTTTCTATGGGGCTACTAAATTTCTAAATTTTAATCATAATTTGTGTATTCTATAGTATTATTTGGAGGTGTCATAACGTTGTTATGGAAAAATCAATAGAAGGGTGTTTTTTCTTTTCATTTTTTGGGTTGACATCGGGATTTTTGAGCTGCAGGATACCGATTTTTGGAATCAGCGACCCAAAAAAACATGTAGTAAAAGTGGTCGGGTCCGTGAGGCATTTCCCCGCGTTTTAAATTGAATAATTTGGGAACGTTCGGATGATTAGTAACTACTTCTACAAACTTCCAAGACCACCCTCCCCCATTCACCCGAAGGGTCAACTAATTTTTTTTTTAAATGTCAACTTATGACTTGTAACGCACATCATTTTGTTTGTCTTTAAATCGCAAACAGTTTAATACCAATGACTACATATCAATAAGACGAAAAGTTCCAATGTTTAAAATTCAGCCCAAAAAAGCAGGTATAAAAGTGTGATTTTGCATCCCGCCGTTAGGAGCGCTGAGCGCTCTTTTTGCAGACGAGTGTCGGATTCAATGAAGTGCAGAAGAGAGACTGGGGGAGGGGGGAGAGAGAGAGAGAGAGAGAGAGAGCATTAGTTTTCCTCGAAAAACTAAGCTGTGCAGTGTGAAGGTAAAAACCACGCTTCATTAT
The DNA here is from genome assembly GCA_018207615.1 of Philaenus spumarius. Taxonomy (NCBI): domain Eukaryota; kingdom Metazoa; phylum Arthropoda; class Insecta; order Hemiptera; family Aphrophoridae; genus Philaenus; species Philaenus spumarius. The sequence goes on from JAGFPH010004118.1 coordinate 58,788, forward strand.
TACACTACTATTTAATACACTTAGCAGAGCTGTAAAATTATGAAACTTTTACGATTCGTAGGTAAGAACCATACGATTCGTATGCTGTAAACAAAGTTTAATTAAATTACCTGTTTCTTATTTCTTTGATCGATATTACAACAATGATGTTTAATTCACTTTGATAATGACATACAATTTTCACTCTGCTGGAAAGATTTTCTAATTTTTGGTCAGAGACAAAGTGTCTGTTAGAAAGTTTTAAATAAAGGTTCAAATTAATGTGCAGTTTTAATACAATAAAGAACATGTTCCTCAAGGATTTGAAATTAAAAATATAACAATACTGGAAATGTTATACTTAAAGTTATAACTACAGTACTAGAAGTATCAACCCCTGCTCGCTTCGCTCACCAAACCCCGCGGTGAAGCAAATGCAAACAGATTACCACTTATAAAACAAAGGTGTCAATCATGGGAAGTATAAAAAAACCCGTAAGCAGCACTGCCGCATTACTATAGCCGAATTTTCTTATCAGGGAATAACTAGTATTTTATAATGAGAGTTTACTATGAGTTTTGTTCCTTGTTCCGGAAACTGTTCCAAATATACCTTTGTACAGGATTATAGTAAATTTAATTGCCTTTCGAATGATATAGCTCATAAATTGCACTGGGGTTTTAGTGGGAGAAATTGCTTATTAATTACCTTACATTGATAATGAAAAAAATCATTTATCGGGAGTTTCCCATCAATTTTGTTTCTTTTTCCGGGGAATGAACCTGAATTAATTTTGCACAGGATTGTAGTAAATTATATTACCTTTCGAACGATACAGCTAAAAAATTGCACACGGGCTTATGAGTGGGAGAAATTGCGCAAAAA
>JAGFPH010004118.1:59956-75631 GCA_018207615.1 Philaenus spumarius
ATTTTGTTCCTTGTTCCGGGGACTGTACCTGAAATACCTTTGCACAGGATTGTAGAAAATTTAATTACCTTTTGAACGATATAGCTCAAAATCTGCACAAGGGCTTATGGGTGGTAGTAATAATGCAATTTCCTCGCTCTAACTTTGCCATTTTGGTTTAAATCAAACAAACCGCCATTTTGTGTAAAATCGAAAAATGAAAATATCAGTGTCTGGGACATCCTACAAGGACCCTTCCACTAAAATTTCAGCTATTTTGAAGCATATTTACTACCATTTTATCAAGGTGGGAAAAATCCATATACTTAAATCCCTACCCAAAAACGATTAATCGGTATAACTCCGCCATTTTGAATCCGATCGAAAAACAAAAAAAGGTATATCTGAAGAATCCTACTAGGACCCTTTCACCAAAAAATCAGCAATTTTGAAGCATATTTACTACCACTTATCGATCCGGGAATAATACAGATATATATATAATATAAAGTAATTTTCAAATTGAGTCGAGTGTAATAGCTCTTAATTTATTTTTATTGTGAAGGGGCTGTTGCCCCCAGTTCACCAATTAGACGTAACTATGTAAATTTCGTATGTTATTATTTATTTTATTTCCTATAAAACACTTAAAATTAATAATTGCCAAATTTCTCTAGCAGGAAAGTATAACAATCAACATTCTAGCCTGTTTTTCAATGAGTTGGTGAATTTTGTACTTTTAAAATGAACTGAACACGGGACACGGTACCTCAACTTATTGTCTGGTAGTTCTGCAAAATCGTCATTTCCGCAGTTAACTATCCAGTCTATGCATCTGTAAATAATAACTTTGCATTGATCCCATAAAGTTTAATTATTTTAAACACATCTATCAGTTTATTTTTCCTATTACCAACATCCTTTTTTTTAATAATTGGAATATAAATGCTACTTCAGCAGCGAAACATAACTAACAAAATAGTCTCAAGTCCCTCATTTAAATAATTCTTTGTATAATAAAATCATTTATAAGTGTAATTTATTAGCGCGCCACAAAAGTGAGATGTGTAAAATCCAATATAAAATTCAAATTTAGCACTTCAAAAAACATAAAGAAAGTGAGTTTCGTCAAAAATGGTAGACAAATAACAAATTTGGGTTTCACGTTCGCTTGGTTTGTTTCAGAAATATTGCAATATAAGATTTGTAATCAGTGCATAAAAAACAGTGTGTTAATAATACAATTATTTTTCCCCCGCGTTTTTAATGGTGGGGGCACATATTGATAATTGGGAATTTAGGACTTTTCTGGTTAACTGTACTTTGAGGTGCTTCAATCCTGCTGCACCTTCGGCTTGATTTTGAAAAACTCGGAATCAAACCCATGACTATCAATCCGTAAATATATGTATTTGAAATTTGACAGTTTGAATCAATTGTTTGTTTTGTAAAGGAACAGTTTGAGGCATTAAATTTTACAAATTCAAGTAACATTAAAACGGTCGTATCTACAAACACTTTTAATGTCCGCCTTTTAGAAAGGTAAAAAGATTTTTTACACTAAATAAGTCTGCAAGCGTGTGCGCTTACGTGGAAAGTTTCATCTCTATATTGTTAGTGGGTTTTAACTAATAATTTTTAATTAAAATATCACATACAGACTGATAGAAGGAACGCTCATTTTAGGACATACCTTCATAGGAATTTTTTCAATCATTTTTACGCTTAGAATCATATCCTGAATGGCGTTTTCTGCCAGTTAGTGCACGCCCCTCTTGGGGGCGATGTCCAGGATCGGACGGCGATAATATTTTATTGAAATAATAAATTTAGTCAAATGCGTTTCATTTATTTTGACCCAGAAAACTGTTTGTTTACACAAATTTGTATTAAATTTATGCAATTAGTAAGTACTTAAGAGTAGTCCTGGTTACTAAACCATATTTGCAATATTTTTATTGGCAGAATCTATTTCACTTAGGAGGTAAAATGGAGGCAATACTCAGCGTTTGTGTAACTTTCCAATTTCCATGGTTAATTAATAAAGCAAACACAGTTTAAAACACGAAAAACTTAATGCTAAAATGTTTCTAAATGCAATACTATGGATACAATATTGTTTGTTGCTTTTTTAGAACAATAATAAAGTCAACAAAAACAGAATCAGCTGGTGCCGATTGTTACTATATCATCACAAACAATAAGTCAGACAAAACTCAAATCAGCTGACTCCTACGAGTTTAGTATTAACTGAAACAATTCTTAAAAGAACAATAGTATAAATTTAATAAAAACTTGTATAAACAAACAGCTTTATGTGTCAAAATAAATGAAACTGTTTTGATTAAATTTAATAATTGCAATGATAAATAACAGAGGGGCATGCACTGTCTGTCGAAAAATACCATAAGTCCGTTATTCTCTAACTAATTTTTTTTAAACGAACTTAATCGATAGGGAATTCAATTTGCAAAAAAAAGTTATTCTTGACATTTTTTCGGGAAAGGGCTAGTTATTTCGTTATTTCCGTTCGAAAGTTGTAAACGGTCGCCATTTTTAAAATATTGAAGTCACGTCAACTTAACTTTTTTCCCATTTAGGTAATACTATCAAAAGGTTGATATAAATTTGGTATTATTTCGTTTAGTAATTTTTTAGATTTGCACTAAAAAAAAAAAACATTTTGGTCACAGTAGGACAACCAAAATAATTTTAGACAAATTAACAGTGATTTGATGTTTACTTTGTACCCAAGAACAATTCCAAAACAATATGTGACAAGAGTTATGAAGCACCCTGTTTAATAACCCTCTTTTTACATTCGTCCTTACATATTCCCATTAAAAATTAACTGTCAAAACATTTTAATAAACTTCACAAAGTCTTTGATTCTTATGTTGATTAATTCCCTACGACTTGTACGAGAATTAATTCTCGCACAAATATAACACAACAGTAAAGAAAACTTTATGTATTCATACATTTCTTTGTCTTTCACTGGAAACCTGAAAAATGATAAGTCTTTATTTTTCACAGATGTATTGTTGCAGTTTTTATAGGAACATTTAGATCCTCCACTTTTTGAACAGGACTGCATTGCAAAATGTAGCAGCTATTTACTTTACACACTAACAGTATTTACACTATAAACCATATTACATACTAAAACCATATTTACAAACTTACATTACTTAAAAAACATTAGAAAAGAAAACCAACTAAAATGTATTTATTTAGTACACTGCTATTACAATGTGGGAAATGAATCGCATTGACAAATATGGGGCTACGTACCAAAGCTTGTCTGAGACACAACAATCTGCGTTCAAGGTCACATGACAGTCGGACCTCTCTGTCTCTCCTTCTCTTTCCATTCTTGTCACACACTCGTCTGCAAAAAGAGCGCTCAGCGCTCCTAACGGCGGGATGCAAAATCACACTTTTACACCTACTTTAATGGGTTGAATTCTACCCATTTAAACTGTTCGTCTTATTGATATGTAGTCATTGTTAATACCAAGCAAAGTAAGGTAATAGTTCGACCACGCAGCTGAACCGCTGACGTGAGTTGAGCAAATTTCCAAAATTAAGTTTATAGGCCTATGTTTTAGGATTTCAACCAACAATTTGGGAAATAGGTCTATTCACGACGGCGCTGAATAGCTGCAAAATGGTTCACGCGCCATTCCGCATATTGGGAGTATTTTCAATACACAGTGCATTGCGTGCTTCGCACGATAACCCCCGTATTGGATGTATCTTCAATACACACAGCATTGCGTGCTTCGCACGCCAACCACACGGTAATATCCACCACGTTTCTTTGAACCGGGTACTTCTATGGTATCTTACGTTTTGATCGATTTTGGGAGAACCAATCGAGCTATAAGGTCGCGTAAAAAGCAAAATGTGCAGAACAACACCCTACATTTATATTTGTAGAAAAAACGCAAAAACAAATTCATTTTCGTAGGAAAATCTGAAAAAAATAGTTATTTCCTGTCAAAAAACGTGCCTCCGATTGTTGGATTTTTTTGGCTAACGAACTCAATCGTCCGAACGACGTGGACAACTCACATGTGTACCAAATTTGAACCAAATCGGACTTAAAATGCGGCCGCCGGAGTACGAACACATATATACATATACATTTATATGATTTTTAATGACACCCCAAAATGTGTTCTGGGGACCATGATCGGTGCTCATTTGCTACTACCGATTTTTCCTATGGAAATTCTCTTACAAGCCTATCCAAAATGTAGGTCAAAAACTGTTTTTTCATAAATACTGAACCCGTAATTGTTTAATAGTTAAAATAGAACACTACCTTCCAGGGGGGGGGGGGGGGGGGGGGGGTTGATCTCGAAAGTTCGTAAAAATAGTTACCAATCACCCAAAGACATTTCCAAATTTTCATCTTTCTACTTTCCGTTGTCTAACAGATACTTAAGGGGTACCTTACTTTTGTAACACCTTGTATAGAGATATTAGTTCTGAATAGAAGGCAGAAACTAATATAAATTCCCGGTATTGTTAAACTAAACTAATAACGCTGATATTAAACGCAAATAAAAGTATGCTGAATGAAATGTCTTCAATAAAAACACAATTTCACGTTTCTTGAGAAAATGCAAGATATTAATAACCTCCCACAGTTCAGTTATTTATTGTATGTATGTATTTTATCAATATATTGCATTTATACCCGACCTTTTTATACGGTAATATTCTTCTACAAATATGAATCATTACAGGTACTTATGACGAGAGGTTTAGTGCTCAGACTTAGAGGCTAATTGCATTATAATTTTAAGAGTAAAACATTTATTAGCATAGTAAATTCTAGACGCAAATAAGTCTATGTACGCACATTCGTACGTTGGTAACACAATAGTACAGCAAATGCCCATGATCGTGTAAAATTACTATCATTTAAAAATCATATATTACGATATTGAGCAGCTGTCAGCAATTCCCACTTCAGACATATAACAGCTGATTTCACCCATCATCTGTAATACCTTAACACAACCTAGCCTAGATTATAAATAAGGATTATGTTTAAAAGTTTACAATTTCAGTCAAAACACAATTCTTATAATGTCTTGATTTTTGTTGTTTTTGTATATCTGTATAATAATATTATAAAGGGGTAAAATTTATTTGTTTGTATGTAGGGGGTAATCTCTGGAACTACTGAACCGATAAAAAAAATAGTTTTAGAAATAAAAAGCTACACTATGCCTGAGTAACATAGGCTATAATTAATTTTGATAAAAACATTTTCTATTTAAATATTTGTAAATCTAGTCGAACAAAATTCTTAGGTTAGGCCTAGACTGATGAGCCAATACATGTATTTACATTTATTACCATAGCAACCAATTGAATAAAATAACAGATAAAACAGCTGATTGCTCCAATATTTAGATTAACAGATTTCAAACTTTCAAGCAATTATTTTTGTATTTCTAACTTTTAGGTTAGGGTTTTATTAAAGTGTAAACCTGAGCCCTGCTGGTTCTTTTAACCTTTATTGTAACTGCTGTTATAAATTAAACGAAATAATTTGATTTGACCGTTAACATTATTTGCCATCTTAGGTTTGAGGTTATTATTAATCCTGCACCTTTATTATAAAGAAAACATAACATGATTATGTGTATGGAAGGTTGCAACTGGGTTGGCGTGCGGAGTACGCAGGGGTTTCCCCTAGTAATTTATAATATCAATAAATAATATGTACTGACAGTTAACCTCAATTACATCGGAGCACTTAATAAAATGTATAAAGAAATTCTGTACGGTACCTGTAATATTCACAACTAACTATGGAATGATTACAATTATATTCAACAAAATACAATTAATCATCACTGTATATTATTTAGCACGTGTATACAGTAGTTTCTATTGGTATTGAAATAAAACGCATGTTATTTATTTAGAAACATGTAAATACATATTATAAGACGCGAAACGCAAGCCAACATGCGCGACCAATCATTTTTCTCGAGTCCTGTGCGCTCATTTTTTTTATACATGTGAATTTTTATGTCACTCTGTGCGCGCGCATTAACAGTGCACTCTCATTATTTTTTACAAACTCGCCCATGAATAATGACTCGTATAACTTCAAAAAGTAACGTGTATGTCTTTAAATAATACATGCATCTCTTCTTCATAACAATTACATATTACAAGTTATATAATCAGAAGCTAGCATTGATTTGTTCACCCACCTTACACTACCTTACTATTAAAGCCCCAGCACCTCTTAGGTTGTTTATACAATGCTAGATGTGCGTTTAATGAGATTTATTCTAGTATGGTAGTAAAGGCCTACTCGTAATTAAAACCTCCTACAAACAATATGTTGTTAACCAATCCCCCCCGCCCCCGCGTCAGCAGGTAAGCAGGATAAGATATCCTTTCATTTCCTGTTTGTGGTTACCAGGTGACCGCAAGTATTCCCAAAGTTCATCCTTCGGAGAATCTACTTCACATAACACGCTTTTACAAAATGAGCCCCTGTTAACACGTTCACTACTACGCACATTTAGTATTTCCTATGATAGGAGCTGACTTTTTATTTTTTATATTTATAGCTTAAATTAAAATACTTACAATAAGGGGATTTTCGCAATGTATTGAAAATACTCCCAATACGAGGGTTGGCGTGCGAATCACCCAAAGCATTTTGTATTGAAAATTCTCTGAATACGGGGGTTGGCGTGCGAAGCACGCAATGTACTGTATATGGAAAATACTTCCAATAAGTAGGTTGGCGTGCGAAGCACGCAATGCGCTGAGTATTGAACAAACTTCCAATACTTGGGTTGGAGTGCGAAGCACGCAATGCATTCTGTATTGAAAATACTTTCAATACGGGAGTTGGCGTGCGAAGCACGCAATGCATTGTGATACTCCCATTATGGGGGTTGGCGTGCGAAGCACGCAATGTACTGTATATTGAAAATACTCCCCATACGAGGGTTGGCGTGCGAAGCACGCAATGCATTGTGTATTGAAAATACTTTCAACAAGGAGGTTGGCGTGCGAAGCACTCAACGCGCTGTGTATTGAAAATACTCCCAAAACGGGAGTTGGCGTGCGAAGCACGCAATGCATTGTGATACTCCCAGTAAGGGGGTTGGCGTGAGAAGCACGCAATGTACTGTGTATTGTAAATTCTTCCTATACACGTATTGGCGTGCGAAGCACGCAATGAATTGTGCATTGGAAATACTCCCAATAAAGGAGTTGGCGTGCGAAGCATGCAATGCATTGTGTATTGAAAATACCACAATACGGTTGTTGGTGTGTAATGCATTGTAGTCGGCCGCTTCTCATAGTGTTCAGTGTCAAGCTCACATGTGCGTCCTTAGCAGTGAACCTGTTAACCAAGAACACGATACTGATTGTGTTACTGTTGTTTATAGTTGTGATGACGTCAGACTTATATTATTTTATTTTGTTTCAGGTACTGTATAGCACTTCATCTTGTTTCTCAGAAAGTTGTAAGTACTGTAATTTTCGTATTTCTGAGTTCATAATAAATCTTAACAATACATAGTGTCCACCAAAAAGTCACGGATTGGATAAAAGGGTCACGAAAGCCCTGAAAAGTCACGATTTGTTGTCTAAGGGCACGGTTTTTTCCTGCTTGAAATTGCTGTACGAATAACCCATGTAAAACGTGGCGACTCTGATCGAATTCTAACTCTATTTTAAGATTTTGTTCAATTCATCTTGTTCAGTAGGAAGAGCCATTCATTTGATGGAGACTTGTAGAAAATAGTAGAATAGTAATAAAACAGTTTTTCAAACAGTTACCTAGCAAAGAAAATACCCCTCGCAACCCGTGAAATTGATTATAACTTGCACACAATTACGATGCGATGTGCACTTTTAAGACTTGCTGAGAGTGGTGGAGATTGATGGGGAAGGGAAGTTGTTAATCGTCTTCAGAATTTTTCCGATGTACTAGCCGCAAATGTACAGCATCATTCGTACCTTGCATCCTTTTTTACTTTCTCACTATACTACAGTAGCCTATAGAGAAAATATAGTGATCGCAAAAAAATAGATGTGATTTTTTGTGGAAATGTCCGTTTTGTGACCCCCTGAGTCCAAAAAGTGGTTTTTACAAAATGTCTGTATCCCCGGTATGTCTATATGTCTGTATGTATAAAAAAGCTATTCGATTGATTTCGAATAAATTTGCACCAAACATGTCAATTAGGCCTGTACAGATGCACGAAAAAGTGTTAAGAATTTTTTTTAAAACAATCTCTTTTTGGACAAAAAATCCCCAAAAAATAAGTGTTTTTTTTATATAAAAAAACGGATCTAACGATTTTGACAAAATTTATAGCCCTTAACGTACCCTGCCATATGAACAAAACCGCATTGGTCTATTTCTAAAAATTCTCGTTTAGCTAATAATAACTGATTTTTTAGGGGTTTTGGACAAAAAGGGGGTTGTTTTTCAAACTTTTCAAAACCTATTTTCGTGCCTCTATGCAGACCTAATTGACATGTTTGGTGCAAATTTGTTCGAAATCGATTGAATAGTTTTCTAATAATAATATCATTAGTTACTCTACTTCTTTAATGTATCCCCTCTCCTACTTTAATACAATAATGAAGTCAGTGAATCTGTTTGATAATTTAAATATGTTTGTGAGAAAGTATGTGCCGGTTTCTGGTACCGTTTATTTCAAGATATTATTTTAAAAAACAAGCATGGTTCTCTAGAGAAATGAAAAACCGAGTGTGTTGCTCCATTATTTAATTGGTGCAGCACTACCGTTCATTTTTGTCACTCTGGCAAATTTAAACGGCTGCATTCTTATGTAAGAAATTCGGATCAAGATATCTGTTGGACGTTTTATCATCTCTTGGAAAATAAGTGTACTGTACAACGAAAAATAGTAATAATTATTATTGTTATAAAATAAATATTAGTAATAATAGTTCAATAATATAATACAAATTATAGTAAATAATTCACCAATTTCAGGTGATAGTAGCGCATTCATGCAGTTTTTATAAATACACAACACAATATGGCACTTAATTAAAAAACAGTTAATTTCACAGAAAAAATTTCGAAACAAAAGTTTTAGAGAATTACATTTTATATAATTTGGATACGAAACTTTTGTTTCTAGTTCGCACCCAACCGAAGTTATTTGGAATTTGGCCACCATTTAACCATTTGGAATTTGTACGCTCAAAGTGGTAGGGGTCGCAAACTTAGTATGTTTTTTAGAATGTCTAAATGTACTATATTAGCAAGTTTAATCTCTCCCGCATTTCTTCTCCTAACTTCCTTTTTAACTCCCTGCAGCCTGTTCTATTTATGTATGTATAAATAAAAATCTTCGTAATAATCAATCGTCATTATCGTGAATATGTCATAGTATACAATAATCTTTTTGTATTTGCTGCGGGAGTTGGTGAGCGAAGCGAGCAGGGGGCGGAGCCTTCTAGTTTGGAAATTACAAGGGTAAAATAGATAACCAGATGTGTTTTGTACACATAAAGGTGTCCATCACATGTGCACTTAAATTCTTCAAGTTATTAAAACAACTAGAGTAAACCGCTGCGTGCTCCGCATGCCAACGCCGTTCGAACCTTCTGTACACGTAATCATGTTATGTTTTCTTTATAATAAAGGTGTAGGATTAATAATATAACCCCAAAGCTAAGATGGTAAGTAATGTTAAATGTGTTAAAATCAAATTATTTCGTATAGTTTATAACAGCAGTTATAATAAAGGTTAAAAGAACCAGCAAGGTCCAGGTCTACACTTTAATAAAAACCTTACCTAGAAGTTAGAAATACAAATAATTGCTTCAAAGTTTGAAATCAGCTGTTAATGGAAATATTTGAGCAAACGGCTGTTTTATCTGTTATTTTATTGAATTGGTTGCTATGGTAATAAATGTAAATACACGTGTTGGTTCATCAGTCTAGGCCTAACCTAAGAATTTTTTCGACTCTATTTACATGTATTGAAATGTTTTTATCAAAATGAGTTCTAGCCCATGTTACTCATTGATAGTGTAGCTTTTTATTAGTAAAACTGTTTTTTCAATCGGTTCAGTAGATTACCGAGATTACCCCCTACATACAAACAAACAAATGTTACCTCTTAATAATATTAGTATAGATCTTATGAACGTTTAGGCAAACTACTTTTTCATATTGAAATCAATGTCTACTCCTTTCACTCCTATAAGTAGTCTTTACTACAAGTGTATATAATTTAAAATAATTTATTTTTAAGTCGTAAACTGTTTAAAACAACAAAGATGTCAGTTTAAGCCGCATTGCTGTTACGATGCGGCACAGTGACGGGCTTGAGGGGGGGAGGGTTCTGAAAGCTGAATCGAATCTCGAGCAGTTGTCAACAAGTTCTGGATAGTTAAGACCAACTTTGATAAGAAGCAGGGACATCACAAGTCCCACGGGAATGTAATATAAATCCCTTCCAAGCCATCTTGTACAGTAACCTGGGAAAACTTACTCATCTTCCTGTGACGTCATTTTAAAGTACGAAGTTTCTTTTAGAACTTAGTAAAACCCCTTTCATATTTCCCGCCCCCATTTTTTCCTTATAATCAGTTTCTTTGGAGACTACGAATGTGGACCGTAAAGTGAAATTAATAAAAAGTTGTGGAAAAAAATCAGTGACCTAAAAGTTGCGAGAGTAGAGGAAAAGAAAAGTTTGCCTATCACAGCACTTATGAAAATATTGTTTTTACAAATTTATGTAAAACTAGAGGGTGACTAGCGTCGAAGCAAATGCAAGCAGGTTATCTATACTAATATTATAAAGAGGGAAAATTTGTTTGTTTGAATGTAGGGCGTAATCTCTGGAACTACTGAACCGATTGAAAAAAAATAGTTTTACTAATATAAAGCTACACTATCCCTTAGGCTAGAATTCATTTTGATAAAAACATTTTTTGTTTCAATATTCGTAAATTTAGTCAGAAAAATTCTTAGGTTAGGCCTAGAATGTTGAACCAACACATGTCTTTACATTTATTACCATAGCAACCAATTGAATAAAATAACAAATGAAATAGCTCTTTGCTCCAATGTTTCCATTAACAGCTCATTTCAAACTTTGAAGCAATTATGTGTATTTTTAAGTTTTAGGTTAGGTTTTTATTAAACTGTAGACCTGAGCCTGGCTGGTTCTTTTAACCTTTATTATAACTGCTGTTATAAAATATACGACATAATTTGATTTAAACATTTAACATTATTTACCATCTTAGCTTTGGGGTTATTGTTAATCCTACACCATTATTATAAACAAAACATACCAAGATTATGGGAATAGAAGGTTCCAACGGGGTTGGCTAATTTTATATAATAGCCCCTACTATTAAATTCTGATGTCTTATTTATTAGGATGTAACATAGTGGTTTATTAATTTTAAATTCCTTAATTTATGAAGGGTTTATTCTCTAGCTTTAAATGAAGTATAACATTCAACATTTTTTATAGGGTTTGTTACTACATTTTCACACCTTAGCAGCACGCGACAAAATGATACTTTTTTTATGTAAGTTGTAAGAAATAACAGTACAAATTGTCAGCTCACTAACTTCAAGGGAAATATAACAATTAATTTGTATTGTTTTAGGGGTTGTTATCCCTAAAATGTACAACAAAATGCATTAGCAGCATACAACAGAATGAAAATCTAGTTTACTTTTTCTACGTATCTTGTAAGATATAAATGTAAAAAAATTCAGCTCTCTTGCTTTAAGGAAAGTATAGCATTTAATATTTATTGTTTTAGGGGTTATTTCAACCCTTAAATCAAAACTAATGTTTACTCATGAATAGTGTAGCGTTTTATTGGTAAAACTATTTTTTTCAATCGGTTCAGTAGTTCCAGAGATTAGCCCCTACATACAAACAAACTAATTTTACTGATTTATAATATTAGTATAGATATTAGTAAAATATATTTTAGGTCTATTTACATTATCGTGGATTAGTAGACGGCTTATCCAACCTGCTCGCTTCGGTCACCAACCAGCGCGACGACTCGCGGTGAAGCAAATGCAAACAGATTATTATTGTAAACTTAGATATTTTCAAGGAAATAATGCTTGATTAGGATAGAGTAACTTATATCGGTGTATGGTGGGGTGGGGGGATGCCCAGTAGTTCCAGAGGCTTTGCGTAAACCACAGGAGTGTTTTATATAATAGAGAAACATTTTAAATACGAGGTAAGCCATAAAAACCTGACTGTTTTCATGTGGCGATTGATCAGCTGTTATATTTCTTACAGAGTTCATTGTTGCGTTCAATTGTGGGTTAGTTAATGCCATTTTGAGGTTAGTTACCATGGATCATCAGTGGCAAGTGCATCATCGTGCTTTTGTGATTGAAACATTTTTCAAAAATAACGAGTCCGTGGTTGCTACGCAACTACAATTTCGTGCTCACTTCAACATTGGTCGTCATGGCGACATTCCTTGTCAAAATACGATTTTGAAGTGGGAATACGGCTTCGGCTCTCAAAATAAAGCCAAGTGGGAGGCTCCGTACAGTTCGAACACCAGAAAACATTGAAAATGTCCGCGCAAGTGTACTGCAAAGTCCTAAACGTTCGGCCCGCAAACAATCTGTTGCATTGGCAATATCCAACACTTCCCTGCGTAGAATTTTACATTCTGACTTGAATTTCCACCCCTATAGAATAGCGATGACACAGAAACTGAAAGACATAGACTTCGTACCTTATGTCAGAGATTATTACAGCTTGTGAATGAAGAAAACCTACTTCAAGTTTTGATAATGTCCGATGAAGCACACTTTGAATTATCAGGTAAAGTGAACAAACAAAATTTTCGGTACTGGTCAGCCGAAAATCCAAAAGAAATTCATGAACGCCCGCTTCATGCAGAGAAAGTGACTGTTTGGTGCGGAGTGGCGCGGTTTGGAATCATCGGGCCGTATTTTTTTAGGACAATGAGGGAAGGACTGTCACTGTCAATTCAGCCCGATATGTGGCAATGATTAGGGACTTTTTGGTGCCGCAGTTACTTCTTTTAGGAATTGACACTCAAAATGTCTGGTTTCAGCAGGATGGGGCCACTTGAAATACAACAGGACCCTCTATGACGGTTTTACGTCAGTTGTTTCCGGGACACTTGATTTCACTATTTGGTGATGTTCAGTGGTCTGCGCGGTCCCCAGACCTTACGTCATGTGACTTTTGGCTATGGGGATATCTGAAAAGTAAAGTTTTTGTGTCGAAGCCCCGTGATATAGCTGAACTTAAGCAGTGCATAAGAAACGAGGTTGCTGCTATTCCTCGATCAATGTTACGTAAAGTAACTTCAAGTTTACAGAAAAGATGGGAAGCCTGTGTAGACGTAAATGGACGTCACTTGAGAGACATAATCTTCCATAAATGAAATGGCAAAATCATGTAAATATTTTAGTTATATTTGCAATAATAAAGCATTTTTGGTTCTCGAACAATTTAATTTTAAAAACAGTCATGTTTTTTTGGCTCACCTAGTATTACACTACAATTTCTCATTCCCCACATATCATATTTACCCAGATTATACTCCTAGAGCTGTAGGAGCTATAACAATATGAAAATATAGTTCATCCGGAAATTATTTAAACGTATTTCTATTCGCCTGTCATGTCCGCTGTAACTCCTACGATAAAATATTGTTGTGATTGTACAAATGTCAGGTTCCACACGCTGAACACTTGTGAAATGAATAAGTCATCTATAAACTTCCAATAGTTGTTAACACGTTCACTGCTATATAAGGACGCACATGTGAGCTTGACACTGAACACTATGAGACGCAAAGTGCATTATTTTGTAAAAAAAAAAACACATACAGACAAACAGACGAAAAAGTAAGCACCGTAGATCCATGTTTATCGTGTGAAATATGTTTGTCTCGATCCCAGGAACAAATCCACAAAAGGGGACCAGAGAGTTCGAGGTCAACCTGTATATTAAAAATATACTTCCTAGTTAACAACTAAATACATAACGGTTGTAAGTTGCTCCAAACTAATACTTTACTCCTAGTTGTTGATGCGTTTGTTAGTGGTTTATACTGACACAAAGTATTATTCTTAATTCCTTTAATTACCATGATGTCATTCTACGCTAGTCTCTTGATGTGAGAACTTCTTTGATAAACCATCGCTGTCTGCAATGTCAACATGTTTAATTTGTTCTAACATTAGAAAATTCGTCTCGAATAACGTCCAGTCTTCAAACGCGTTTCAACGACAAAGCCGTCATTATCAGTTGATGTTACAATCCAATCGATTATAAACGATTTGCTCGAATAAGTTTCAGTTCTGTTCAAGATATACTTTTAATATAAAACTAACTGTTTATAAAAGAAATTCAATAATATTCAATAATCCGACCACGCAGCTTAACCGCCGACGTGAGTTGAGCGAATTTCCAAAATTAAGTTTAGGCCTGCACGTTTCAGGGTTTCAACTAACTATTTGGGAAATTGATCTACTCATGAAGGCGCTGAATAGATGCCTCTGTGTATGAAATATATTAGTAGAATTTGTTTGCACCTAAGACTCGCGAGTTTGCCCTTAGGCCTTGCGACCTCGGGTTGTGGACTGCTTAGCTTTGCTCGCAGAGTACAAAATCGGCCGTTGGACCTTGGATCTTAAGATGCAACCACGGTAATTTGAACCGGGTACTTTTATGGTATTTTACGTTTTGATCGATTTTGGGGGAACCAAGCGAGCTATAAGGTTGTCAAAAAACAAAATGTACAGAATAATATCCTGCATTAATAGTTTTGGATAAAACTTTAAAATAGTTGCTTTCTCTTTCGAAAAATCTAAAAATTGTTTTTTTTTTTATATATATATATATATAAATATATGAACATACAATAACGAAATTAAAATTTATAGCTTTATCTATACTAATATTATAAAGAGGTAAATTTTGTTTGTTTGTTTGTTTGTTTGTTTGTAGGTGGTAATCTCTGGCGCTACTGAACCGATTGAAAAAATAGTATTACTAATAAAAAGCTACACTATCCCTGAGTAACATAGGCTATAATTAATTTCGGTAAAAACCTTTTTTTATTTTAATATTTGTAAATTTAGTCGAAAAAAATCTTAGGTTAGGCCTGGAATGATAAACCAACACATGTATTTACATTTATTACCATAGCAACCAATTGAATAAAATAACAGATAATATAAATGTTTGCTTCAATATTTCTATTAACAGCTGATTTCAAAATTTAAAGCAATTATTTTTGTATTTCTAGCTTTTAGGTTAGGGTTTTAAAGTGTAGACCTGAGCTTTGCTGGTTCTTTGAACTATTATTAACTGCTGTTATAAAATATAAGAAATAATTTGGTTTGAACATTTAACATTATTTACCATCTTAGTTTTGAGGTTATTATTAATACTACAACTTTATTATAAATAAAACATAACGTATGTTTTTAGAAAGTTCCATTGGGGGTTGGCGTGCGAAGCACGCAGGGGTCTCCCCTAGTATTATATATTTTCAATTTGAAATAATATTTGCACAGCCAATCTATATAACATATACAATATAATTCTATTTTGGTGATCACTTTTCTATTCCAGTGCCCGATTTTCCAAAAAATAATTTATATTA
>JAGFPH010004118.1:75731-93414 GCA_018207615.1 Philaenus spumarius
GTAACAATCTCATGAAGATATTGTAAAAAGTGTCCATTAGTCTAAATATAAACGAGACAAGAATAAGTCACACTAACAGAAATTAAATATCAAATGCACTATACTTTCTCACTATACTATAATATAGAGAAAGTATAATGATCGCAAAAAAAGTCTATGTTGAGATTTTTGTGGAAATATCCGTTTTGGGACCCCCTGAGTCCAAAAAGAGGTTTGTACAAAATGTATGTCTGTATGCATACAAAGCTAGAGCGAAAACTATTCGATCGATTTCAAACAAATTTGCACCAAACATGTCAAGGCCTGTATAGATGCACGAAAAACGGTTTTGAAAATTTTTGAAAAACAACCCCCTTTTTTGGCAAAAAACCCCCAAAAAATCTTTTATTATTTTTTTATAAAAAAACCTAACGATTTTGATAAAATTTGGCTTATTTGTAGCCTTTAATGTACCCTACCATATGCAAAAAACCGCATCTTTCTAAAAACTCTCGTTTAGCTAATAATAATAATAATAATAATAATAATAATAATAACTGATTTTGGGGGGTTTTTTGGCCATAAAGGGGTTTGTTTTTCACAATTTCTTAAAACCTTATTTCGTGCATCTATACATTCCTAATTGACGTGTGTGGTGCAAATTTGTTCGAAATCGATTGAATAGTTTTTTCTCTAGATAATAATAATAATATTTTTTAGTTAATCTTCTACTTTAATAAAAATCACCTCTCCTACCCCACCCTACAAGTCACAGTGAATCTGTTTAACAATTTAAATATGTTTGTGAGAAAGTATTTGCCAGTTCCTGGTACCGTTTATTTGTATTTCTATTGAAATGTATTTTTATTTTACGAAATATTTTCCAGACTAATTTATTCTACTTTTGTTTTCTTGCAGGTATGCTAGCGTACGTTGCTTCTTCGTATGTCGCAATTTTGTAAGTTATTTCCTCTCAGCTAATTAAGTTTGCTCGCACTCTCGTGAAATTATGAATATTTAACGGTATGCTACATTTTGAATTTAATTCCGTGCACGCTGCTCTCTTTGGTAACCAGTCTTAGAAAACGTTTTACAAAAATGAAACAATACTATTTGCATTATCGACATAGTATCTTTCGTTATCTGTAAAATTAACAACACTACAAAGGAAAAACCTCTAATGTATTTTGTCGGTCTAAGGGAGAAGCGAGTAGGATGGACATGCTGGACTAAAAACACAAGTATCAGTGCTAATCGCCCATTTTAACGTTGCTCTATTCCGAGCACCATCTGTGTTAGAGCGAGTGCATGCGTCGACTTTTAAGTTGGTTAGTAGCGCCACAGCCGGCTGAAATCGCAAGCCACGAGATCGTTGAAATTTGCATTAATCTCGTGCTTCGAATTATAATACAAACGAATAATCAGAGAAATTATTGAGAAAGTTAATAACATTTTTTACCTGTGATCATAGTGTAAAATATGGAAATTATTGTTTTAAAACTCCAAAAAATGCTTTAACACAAATAGATTTTTACTAAACTAACCCTCTTGTTAGAAGCAGTAGCCGTTTATTTCTTTTATTAAGGTACTAGCTGACCCGTACGGCTTTACCCGTGGTAGTTGGTATTTTCAGTCTTTTTAAGTGTTTAGTCAGCGAGTGGTATTTGGTTTTTATATATATACATCTTAAATAATAAAAGCACTATTGTCATAATAATAAAAGATCTGAAATTATGATTTTAGTAACTTTGATCCCCCCAAACCCTCCCTACAATTTCGAATTTTTTCAAATCCTTTCTTAGTGAGCACCTATGGCCCTAGAGGAAGCTACATACCAAATTTCATTCCAATCCGTTCGGTAGTTTTTGAGAAATCGTGATGAGTGAGTGAGTGAGTGGTATTTCGCTTTTATATATATAGATAAGACAATATAACGCATAATATTTAAGAACATTATAAACGGGCCCACACACGATCAGTTCAACTGAGCAGTTTATCACGTGTGACGTCAGTTCTGGCAGATATTTACGCAGGCTTTTAGTCTACGCGAGAGTCTCTATGTTGCACCGATAAACTGCGCAGTTATATCAGTTAATCGAACAGTTTGCACAGTCTTTTGTAGTCGTTTTTAGCCACGTCAGCTCTTTACTGTATTATTTACTCTACTGTTGTCACCGCCCTACACAGTAGACTGTAACTATACTGCACGAAAAAAACTGGACTGAGAACATAACTGAAGAGATAACTGAAGCGGCAATTAAACTGAGCTTGTTTGGGCCCCTTAGAGGTTTCAAAACTGTTTAATTTAAAAAACTGCATCCGAAACACATTAATACTAAGTGTATGTTTTCGGTGTTTTGCGCAAGGATACCCTTAAATGTCACTTAAATTTTAATTCGTGAAAGGCTTTTGACTATTATTGTATTTTATTCCTCTTTCTCATCCGTCAAGCTCACAATAATCGTTTGACTAACACGTACAATTGGAGAAACAACTTGTTTAAAAAAGAATCAATCCGCTGTTTATTTTAGGCAGATATGCAAAGAAATCACTAGTAGGTTAAAGGATTTCCTCCAAGTACTGTTGTAAATCAGGTAGAGAAGTGAATCGGCAGGCGAGCTGCGGCAAGAGAATTGCTGATCAATTGTATAAAGAGGTTTGGCCATTAGGTTAGATTCATCTCCCACTCGTGTTGCAGGGGCGGGAGGGAGTAGCTTTTAGTTTTATGATGCTTTTCTCTCAACCCTTCTGTTGTAAACTTGTGAACAGCAACGCTACCCGGCGTTAGCAAATTTAATATTACCTACACAGTACAGAGTAAAAGAGATATTTGTATTCATTACACCAGTCAAATGGTAGTTGCACGTGGACGAAATTAAATTAGTCGGTTTCTGTATGTTTTTCGGGGTGCTGAATTCGAAGCTTGCAAAAAAAATTTCACGGGGCGTTCCGAGATATTCGAAAAAAATAGGTAAAATTTCGCACTTTATTTCTGTTTTCAGCCCGATTTATACCAGTGAGGCGGCGCACCATCTTGCTGCCAGATAAAATTATTTTATTCAAATTCTTCCAATTGAGGAGAGAGCCATAGTTGTAGCTCATCAGGATGGCAAACATAAGTTACAGCTGCTTGAGCAAAAAATAAAGGCCCATAAACTTTACGCCGGGATGTGGCACAAAAACATTCAATTTAAGGGAGTCTCTTTGCGAATGTACCATCTCTTGGGATTTGCTGACCCCCAGATGCGCACGTTGTGAATGTTAACGTTCACTTAGGTGAAATGAGGCCTCTAGAAGCAAAATTCACATAATCCGAAAACTAAATTTTTCAGGAGGGTCAACAAACTATAACTTTATATTATAGGTTAATTAAAAGAATTGTGAGGTTTCCTATTGGGTGAAAATGAGGCACACAAAACAGATAAACTAATTTTTTTGTAAGCGTCTCCTTAAAACTCTCCAAGTAGACGTCACTGGAATTGCTAATTATTCACGACTAGCCTTCCGATCTGATTTCTTGGGCTATGTGTGACTCTCGCCGTTCAACACATTCTTTAGTCACTTTTGGTCATCCCGTAATCTTCGCTTTGCTGACAGCCGGTCATATATATATATATATATATATATAATCCAAATACCACTCACTCACTCATCACGAAATCTCAAAAACCACCTAACTGATTGGAATGAAATTTGGTATGCAGCTTCCTAAGGTTCTAGGTGCTCGCCGAGAAAGATTGTCAAAAAATTCTAAATTTTAGGGGGTTTGGGGGTCAAAGGTACTAAAAATAAACCACCGAATGGATTGGAATACAATTTGGTAAGAAGCTTCCTCTATTGCCCTAGGTGTTCGCCAAGAAAGGTTTTCAAAAATTCTAAATTTTGGGTGGGTCAAAGTCACTAAAAAAAAACCACCGACCGGATTGGAATAAAATTTGGTATGTAGCTTCCTCTATTGCACTAGGTCCTCGCCAAGAATGGTTTTCAAAAATTCTAAATTTTAGGTGTGTCAAAATGACTAAAAAAACCACTGAACGGATTGGAATGAAATTTGGTATGCAGCTTCCTCTAAAAGCCCTAGGTGCTCGCTAAGAGAGGTTTTCAAAAAATTCTAAATTTTAGGTGGTTTGGGGGGTCAAATTAATAAAACAAACCCACCGATCGGAGTGGAATAAAATTTGGTATGTAGCTTCCTCTATTGCAATAGGTGCTCGCCAAGAAAGGTTTTCAAGAATTCTAAATGTTAGGTGGGTCAAAGTTACTAAAAAAACCACCAAACGGATTGGAATGAAATTTGGTATGCAGCTTCTTCTAGAGCCCTAGGTGCTAGCTAAAGAAAGGTTTTCAAAAAATTCGAAATTTTAAGGAGGTTTGGGGGGTCAAATTTACTAAAATAACTTACTAAAAAAACCACCGAACGGATTGGAATGAAATTTGGTATGCAGTTTCGTCTAGGGCCCTAGGTGCTAGCTAAGAAAGGTTTTAAAAAAATTCGAAATTTTAGGGGGCTTGGAGGGGATCAAATTAAAAAAAATACTGAACGGATTGGAATGTAATTTAGTATGTAGCTTCCTCTAGGGCCGTAGGTGCTCGCTAAGAAAGATTTTAAAAAAAATCTAAATTTTACGGGGATTTGGGAGGGGTTAAAGTTATTAAAAATCCCTATAGGAAATGCATAGTGTAATATATTTATTACGTATCCATGGAATATTCTAACACCGTTCCGCATATGGTGAAAAATACATTGGCGAAATATGATATTACCGTCACTTTTCGCACCAACAATAATATTCAAAAATTATTACGACCCAAACGTGTAATTCCAATCGAAAAGAAGTCGGGTGTTTACAAAATCAATTGTGATGATTGTGACAGTATTTATGTGGGACAGACGGGTAGGGCATTCATTCAAAGATCGTTTTAATGAACATTTGCCGCATATAAACATGCATAAATTAAAATCTAACTTTGCTCAACATTTAATTGATAGTAATCATTCATACACTAATTTCAACAAAAATCTGGTTCCACTTCATATTTGCAAAAAAGGTAGACTTTTGAACGCCTTAGAAGAATTCGAAATTTATAAGGAGTTTAATAACAATCCGTCTAAATTATTAAACGATCAGCTGGATTTTAAAAGTAATAGTTTATATGACACAGCCCTAGGCTATTTTAAAACGGTTTTCTAACTACAGTACTATATTTCGTTTGACAGTTTACGACAGTGTACCATGGACCACACTACGACCTACACGATGAATAATTGTCCGGCACAATTAAGTTTTTTAAAAGTGTTGTAACTGTGGTGTTTTTGTGTTTTTTAAACGTGTTATGTGTTTTATTGTGTAAGTGTACTTGACAATGGGATTGCGGTCCCGAAACGCGTCGTAACATTCGAACGACCAAAAAAGCCACAAGACGGAACATTAAAAGGTAATATTTAATATTATTATTAATATATTGTCCTATATAATATTATATATTTATTGATATATTTTTTTGTTATTTGATTTGTCTAGTCATGCAAAGTCGGATGGGGCGGCTATATGGGTTCCTATTTTGATTTAAGTATGGAACCGTACAAATGGCTTAAGTAGTATAACTGCTTCAACTTAAACAGCAAGACTTAAGTTAAACAAATTCCTGTTTTCAATTATTATTTCGCAATGAAAAATACCGTTCTGAGCTAAAGTTTAAGTAAATTTGAATACATACCCTCCCTTGTAGTCTGTAATGTATTCATAGCTTTGCGCCAGGCAAGGAGGGAGTAATTACAAATCCATTCCGCCGAGTTTGGCCGTAACAGAATTACCAACAAATTACCTGTCCCGGCTTCGACACAAATATGAATTTAAACCCAAAAACTGAAAACGATATACAGTAGTTGTTGTTTTAAAATGTACAATCCGTGAAATAAATTCTTTAAGCGCTCTCACTTATTCTAAAAGATTTTGCCAAACAATATCAAACTCTAAAACAAGTACAAAAATTAAGTTTATTCTTTTTTATCCAAACTGTGTATATGATAGTCAAAGCTTTCTTGAGTATATTTTTTATATTTTTTATCTGTTTCTTTGCTTACGCTAATCTCCGGTATAGCTTCATTTGCATGTAGAGGGCATTGCACAGACCAATCTAGAATATATTTTTTATCTCGTAAATATTTCTTTGAAGTTAGGACAAAAGTTCTTAAGTTTGAAGTTGTATTTTTGTAAATATTTATGTTTATTTTTAGTAACATATGAACTTAAAAAAGTAAATATGTGCGGTCGTGGGACCCCCGACAGGAACGTAGTTCATCACGCCTTTTCTTCTATTCTTTTACCAGCCTTAATGGCAACATACAACAAAATTTTAATCTTTCAATTGCCGTTTATTATTAGATTGTTTTTTATACAAATATTTACTGCTTCCATATTTTTAATGTCATTATAATAAAGATGCAGAATTAATTATAACATCAGAGCTAAGATGTTGCACACGCTGGCATGCACACTCTCAAGAAAGTAAAAGATTGCTTGCCGTTTAATGTTAGAGTGCAGCTGGTGAAAACATTAATTTTTCCTTATTTTAACTATTACTATACTGTTATCAATGACATGACTATGGAATTAGCTAACAAACTTCAGCGTGCTCAAAATTATTGTTTACGGTTCATTTTTTACTTAAAACGTGATGATCATGTGACAAAATATTATAAACAAATTTCAATTCTAAAACTTAGTTTTTTTCGAAATTATCATATTTTGTTCTTATTGCACGCTATTCTGCTCACTGGATTGCCTCGCTATTTGGCAGAAAGGTTTGTCTTTAGCTCACATGTAAATGCTACCGACACACGACGAGGAGCTTCATTATTACTTATACCGAGGCACAGAACTGAGATATTTAATAAATCTTTCACTGTGATGGCATGTAGGCTATGGAACTCATTGCCGGAGAGTTTAAAATGCATCAATGACCGTGTTCAGTTCAAGAAGGCTTTGGGTTGTTGGTTCTGCGACAGTTTTGGGTAGTTTCGGGCGCTCGGGTGGGATTTGAGGCATGTTCTTGAATGTGTGTGTGTGTGTATGAGAGTGTAAGTGTGTTATGTATATGTTTATGTATTATAGTGTAGCATAATTAACTTTTAGTTTTATTTTACTTAGTAGACAAATGTGTATATTTTTAGTTTTTATTCGTTATGTTTTAGAAGTAATTATTATTTGTAGTTTTGTTTATGTATTCATTTTTATTTGTAATATGAATTATTGTGTATTTGTGTATTTTTTGTTTCGAGGTTAAGTGGAAGAGAGGACCCAATGGTCCTAACTTCGCCTCAATAAATAAAGATGATAAAGATGAAAGATGAAGATGGTAAACACAGTTAAATGCCCATTCATTGTAAATACATTCGATAAACATAAAATGTTGGTTCATCCGTCTTGGCCTAACCTAAAACTATTGTTTGCATGTTAAATTATTTTACCTGTCTAAACGGCAACATACATACAATAATTTTAGGTTAGGCCTAGACTTTTTAGGCCTAACCTAAAATTTCAGCGCTTGACGATAATATCTGAACTAAACGAAACAGATCGTCTCTTTATTTAAATTGACGAACCAAAACACATGTTTCTTAATGTATTTACATTCATTGTCATAGCAACCAATTAATAACACTTTTTTCGTTACGCGTTACATTTTCTATTTGTTAACTCCTACCGCAACCCGCGTTAAGGAACTTCGTTAAAAAAAAAGGATTTATCTCGTAATTACAGCCAGGCGCTTCGTTTCATTTATAATAAATGCGTTGCTTGTGTTCAGTAATTTGATCTTGAAAGTGTTTGCAATCTTAAATATTAATCGTGATCGTGAACGAGCGTGCCTATTCGGCCCACATTCTCCAATCCCTGCTCGCGTTACGTGCTATGAATCGATTCAAGATAGTTTGATATCCTTCCGGTGTTTTAACGCGTCCATCCTGCCGGAAACATCTTTGTCGGTGTAAACTTCGCTCGCTGCACATCTAATTAATTATTACTAATTAAACTCGGCGGACTGTAAGGACGTGAAATCAGGATGCCCTCATCTTAGAGTACACAATCCTTCCCCCCCCCCCCCCCCCCCATCGTTTCTTGAAACTCTTGGGATAATTGCATTCTTCTTGGAAGTAGTAGACATGCTTTTAATTTATTGGAGTCTGTTGATTCTTGGCGGATAAATCGACAGCTCGGTAATTAGTTGGGGGTGGAAATTCAGGATATTTGGGATTCCTGAGAGTTCTAGAGTTTGATAAACTTTCCACGTTTATGTGTATCTTTGGGTGAGTTATTAATAAACTCATTTTTTTAATTATCTTGTGCCCATTCATTATAAATGTAAATGTTTACGTAGTTGTTCAATTTCAGGGTTTCGTAAAATAAAAAAACCTCATAGAATCGCCAGTTTGTCCGCCTGTGTGTTTGCCACAGCCGAGTTCCCCAGGAACTGTGATGTAGGGATATTTTTGAAATTGTTTAATTCCTAGGTAGGATATACAGGGTGTAAAAATACCTTTCAGGCCTTTGGAATACGATTTCTCATACAAAAAGGAAGGACAAAGTTCGTAGGTTAATTAAATCCAATCATGCGTTTTCAAATAGCGGCTGTTTGAAAATTTCAAACCTAAATTGCTCAAAAACCACCTTTTATCAAAAAATGACAAGGCACCTTTTTTTGTAGCCCTTTTGATTCCCTGTTGGATGGTGCAACTGTCAAAACAATCGGATGAATGATAATAGCTAAGTTAAAGATAACGACAGCAAATGTACATACAATATTGTTGTGTTTACTGTGTTGGTATAGGATGCCGGGTTGAACAAACCAATTATTACACATACCTTAACTATTATCCTCTATCCGATTCTTTTGACAGCGAGACCATCCAGTAGGGAATCAAAAAGGGCTATACAGAAAAGGTGGCTTGGCATTTTTTTTATTAAAATGTACCGGTTTTGAGTAATTTGGGATTGAAATTTTCAAACCGCCGCCCTTCTGAAACTCATAATTGGATTTAATCGCTTATTTTTCTTGAGATATATCATTGTTAGGTTAAACTTCATGCCAAGTTTGAACTCGATTAGTCAAACGATTCACTAGATATGAGGTCCTCTGTCATAGCTCAACGGCTATGGTACTTGCCTCATAAGCAAGACGTCCCGGGTTCAAATCCCGCGGGGGACCATAAAATATTAAAAACCCAAAAAAACATGCTCGTTAGCCGAAAGGCCCAAAGTGGCATGGAAAAAAAAAATATTATTATTATAATATTTATACTATTAATTATGAGAGTAATAGATATAACAATTGTGGTAAATAACAACATAATTATTGAAACAATATCATATAATAACAGTGTAAACGAAATAAATAAGGAAATTAACTCAATTAAAATAAACGGTATCAGGAAACTGACACATACTTTCTCCCTCATTATATGAACTTAATTTTTTATTTTTAAGAGTAATTTTCCCATAAAAACCCTTAAAATAACGGAAAAATAAACTTTTCTCAAAAACGGCTCGAACGATTTTGATTAAAATTTTACAGTTTATAGTACTTTAGGTCCCTAATAAACTGTAAAATTTTAATCAAAATCGTTAGAGCCGTTTTTGAGAAAAGTTTATTTTTCCGTTATTTTAAGGGTTTTTATTTGAAAATTACCCTTAAAAATAAAAAATTCACAAAAATGAAAAAAACGCCTGGAAATACCGTGGATTAGTACCTCCATACCAAATTTCATCAAAATCGGACGACTGGTTTAGGCTCTAGGTCTGATAACATCCACACAGACACACAGACACACAGACACACATACAGACACACACACAGACATCACTCCGAAAACCACTTTTTTAGGTTCAGGGGGACCCAAAACGGATATTTCCACCAAAAACTCAAACTCGAAAATTTTTACGAATACAATACTTTCTCCATATACTATGGTATAGGAGGAGAAAGTAAAAAAAAACTAGATATGAATTTTTGTGTACAAAAAACAAGTACGAAATACTACTTACGCACTCATTACGAAATCTCAAAAATTACCAAAACGGTTGGAATGAAATTTGGTATGTAGCTCCCTCTAGGGCCCCTAGGTGCTCGTTAAGAAATGTTTTAAAAAAATTCGAAATGTTAGTTGGGTTTGGGGGATCAAAGTTACTAAAAATCCCCATAAGAAATACGTAGTATAATATATTTATTGATATATTTTTTTTTTGTGAATAAACATTTAACTTAGATTTGTCCATCCGTGCAAAGCTGGATCGGGTTAGCTAGTATAATATATTTTTAGGTACATAATTATGTATTTTATAAGTAATATTTTTTTCATTTTCTTCTTAAACCATTTCGTTAACTGGAATAAACAAAAAATGCACCACTTTATGAATAGGCAAAATACAGAATCCATTTAAAATTTATGTAAACACTTCTTAATATTACAAACAAAATTAATATGAATCTTTGGGTTTGAAACCTACAACCCTGAGCGCAAGGATCGATTAAATTCGTTATAGTAGAATTTTGTTCCTCGTGTAGTTAACTGTGTGTGTTTAAAAGAAACTCGCTTTTCCAGAGTGCAAATACAGTTTACGGCAGTTTATTACTATGCAACCGTAAATATAACCTACTGTAAAGGCGAGTCATAAAATTTAGATTTTCTCCAAATAGTCCCTAACGACATTTTGATTCGCCTTTTGCGAGTTGTTCCCTCTCCAACCAAATGGTAAACTTCAGTGCGGTACTTTTATTCCTTTGAGGTTTAAATTACCGCTGTAATGTCAAGGATTGATTTATTCTGTCTGGTTTAACCACCGCGCGCACACACAAGCGTGCGCGCACTCAAACCACAGAATATTGAATGTGTCCGCAGTAGGGCAAGAGATTTTGTGTGAATGGCAGGAATTCCTCTATAGAGACAGGGATAGAGAATCTTTCAAAAATTATCTTTACACATCGATTCAACGACCCAAAAGAAAGATGATTTAATTCCCAAACTTTGTATTGGAATACTACTAAAACATTGTATTAAATTAAGGGCAGGATACCCTGCCCGCCATATTGAATCTGATTCCCATGAAAGCAATGCTACAGAATAAGTAATTTTTTGCTTTAATTCGTGGACTAAATTAAAAAATTTGGTTTCATTTTGAAGTACTGTCATATACGGTTGATTGCTGAATACATTTTCAAAAACCTTAGTATTGTTTTCATAAACGTATGATATAAATAGTAAACTTTATACATTTTTTACTCAGTTGCAAAAAGAGGTATTGCAAAAAACCCACAATCTATTTTACTTTAATAAAAAAATGCAAGTTTTGTTTTTGACGAAAATAACACAAAAATATGCTTAAAACTGAAGGTATGGTTAGGTTATGGAATTGGTAGCCAACTTCGCCGTTTTGAATTTAGGGACCCGAGCTTTAACTGAAGAGAAATTCCTGTTGCAATATGGAAATACGTAAATACATTCTCAAAATAAATGTGTTTAAATTCTGCCCGAATGCAATGCAGCTTAATTTATTCCGTAAATTAACATTTTATCTAGTTTTAAAACCGCCCGGAACAGTTAATTTATCAACGTGCCGTACTATGGGTATAG
This sequence comes from Philaenus spumarius, assembly GCA_018207615.1. NCBI lineage: Eukaryota > Metazoa > Arthropoda > Insecta > Hemiptera > Aphrophoridae > Philaenus > Philaenus spumarius. The sequence goes on from JAGFPH010004118.1 coordinate 87,340, forward strand.
TTGTAACACGACAAGCGCACCCTATCATCCATCACCCGTACTAAACTCTACCTGTCCCAGTGTCCATGGTTGTACAACATTGTATTACAGGACAGATGATCCTGCCATTATACTCGGTTAAAAGGATTGATGAGTTGCCATTGTCTTAACAGCACTGTGACACACATTGAAGGAGAGGCTGATCAAGTTACAGATTAAATAGTAAAACGCCAAGTTTGATCGTAATAGCGGGGAATGAAAAGTGTATTTTCCCTTTAGGCGAAGGTACAACTTTATTTTTAAAGTGGCATAATTCAAACTAATTGTTATGTTTTTGCCGTTTTGGAATATTGATTAAATTTTAACAAGAAATGTGTTTTTATCTTATTGCAGTAGTTAGTATGTAAAATGTTTACACAGTTTTTCCGTTTCATCTTCTCTATACCGTAAAATACCAACTCAAATATGTTTATATAGAAATACATTTTTAAGGACAGGATAATTGATGAATATTGATCAAATTGTTTCCAGGTTGGTAAATATAATATACAGGATATCCCATAAATAAAGTGCCAAACTTCTTGGGATGGTTCTATGGGTCAAAATAAGGAAACAAATTTCATATAAACATAGGCCCGAAAACGCTTCGTTTTCCAAATATCCACCATTTTGTTTTTTGTACAAAATAATTCATATCTAAAGAAATGTTTGATTGATTGAGTTCACACTTGGCATAAAGTTTAACCTAACAATCATATATCTCAAGAAAAATAATCAACTAAATCCAATCATGCGTTTAAAAATGGCGGCTGTTTGAAAATTTCAAACCTAAATTACTCAAAAACCGTACATTTTAACAAAAAATGTCAAAACAACTTTTTTATAGCCTTTTTATTCCCTATAGGATGGTGTAACTGTCAATCGGATGACGGATAATAGCTAAGTTAAAGATAATGACAGCAAATGTGCATACAATATTATAGTATTTACTTGGTATAGGCTGCCGGGATGGACAATTCGTGTGGAGGGTACACATAACTTAACTATTATCCTGCATCCGATTGTTTTGACAGTTACACCGTCCGATAGAGAACCGAAAGGGTTACAAAAAAGTTGTCTTGCCATTTTTTGTTAAAATGTAGACTACGGTTTTTGAGTTCTTTATGTTTGAAATTTTCAAATCGCAGAAACGCATGATTGTATTAAATCGCTTATTTTCATTGTTAGTTTAAACCTCTTGCCAAGTTTGAACTCAATCAGTCAAACCGTTCTCTAGATATGAATTATTTTGTACAAAAAACAAAATGCCAGATATCTAGAAAACAATTCGTTTTCGGGCCTATTATTATATGTTTATGAGAAGTTTTTTCTTATTTTGACCCATAGAACCGTTCCTCGACGTTTGGCTGTTTACTTACGGGACACCCTGTATAAATGGAAAATCTCGGTTGAGTTCGTTTTTTGAAGGACGGTTGAGGATGGTTTTTTGAAAAACTGAAAAGTAGTTATAAGATTGTAAAAACAGGGGTTGAAGTAAAAACAAAACATAAAGTAGGCACAGTATCAAATCAGACCGCTGACGTGATTTGAGGAAATTTACAAAATTAAGTTTATATGTTTTATGGTTTCAACCAACAATTTGGGAAATTGGTCGAGCTACCTGCGTTACCTATATTAGTAGAATTAGTTTGTAACTTAGGCTCGAGCCCGGGCTCACTCAAGGGCTTCATTCCGCTCGCAGGGGAAACTCGTCCTTGGACTGCTTCACCTAACGGGCATCCGGGAGTCGTCCTCAGACCAGAACCTGCTCAATTGTAAAAGCCCTCACTTGGATTCGAACAGGGTACTTTTAAGGTATTTTAAGTTTCGATCGATTTAAGGGGTGTCCAGAAGGACTACAAGGTCGTGTAAAAAACAAAATATGCTGAACAACCTCCTGCATTTATTTTTTAAAGATAAAATACAAAAACAAAAACGACTAAACATTTTTATTCCCGGCCAAAAATCGTGCTTGCTAATGTTGGATTTGGGGGTTTTTTTCTAACAAACTCGCCCGGGAGACTGGGATTTTTATAACAGTCGGAGCTCATTGACCACTTCCGACCTTAGGTCTCACCACTTGTCAGTGCAATATCTTAACTTTCCAATAGAAATTCGATAAACAATGTACTACTGCCTTAGTAGACAACATTTCTAACCTATTCGAAATTATTGTAAATCTTTTAAATATTTCCACAATCTTTGGCTGTAGCTTTTATATAAGTGCAGCCTTTTTTTTAGAAAGGGGAGGGAAAAGTAGCGGTTAATGTAAACGATTTTATATCTTCCCTAAATAGCATAGTATCAAATTCGTCCAATATTTTTGTAAATTTTTTAAATATCACTTATATATGTTTTTTAAAATAAATTTTGATACGACCAACCGTGTCTAAAATGAGGTCAACAGAACAAAGTATAAGGTTTAGGAAAAAGCTTATTTTTAGAAATCACAGACATTTCAATTTGATTGATATGCCTAGATTATTTAGTATAGCGCTCCCATTGCCGTAAATTATTTAGTATAAAGTGTGGTGTTTTTACGTTTAATAGATTTTAAATCTAGGTCCAGGTTTCGCCTATAAAGAAGCAGGAAAAAGCTTTTATCTTGTAATCACATACAGACCCTCCAATTGTATATGTATACAGGGTTGTTATAAAGTCACTTCCCCCCCTTTTAACTTTTGTGTTTGTTAAAACAAACAAATATCCTTTGGGGAACGGTAATAACTTAACCCAAAGTATCTTTTGAAGCAATCGGAAATTTTGAGTGTCCCCTAAAAATGGGGGATTTTGGGGGCAACTCAAATTTTTTAAATGGGAAGTATGGTCGTGGATACCTCATTTTAAAGGTCTATTTAAGGCTAGGAAAATTACATAAATAAAATAAAAATCGGACCACCCAAAACCGAATGGCGGCCCTAAACGTGTTGAAATAAATCGACATAAAGTTGCTAATATCTCGAAAAGAAAGACTTTTTAGAAAAAATTTCAAGAGACAAAAAATGTTTATTTCAAAGTGCTTGACCTAAAAATTGCTTCCAAATCGATTACGTAAATTTTATATTTTACAAAATTTTCCAAGATGGAGGAGTAAAAATATAATTTATGAACTCGATTTGGAAGCACTTTTTAGGTCAAGCACTTTGAAATAAAAAATTTGTCTCTTGAAATTTTTTCTAAAAACTTCCTTTTCGAAAAATTGGCAACTTTATGTCGATTTATTTCAGCACGTTTAAGGTCGCCATTTTGTTTTGGGTGGTCCGATTTTTATTTTCTTTATGTCATTTTCCTAGTCTTAAATAGACCTTTAAAATGAGGTATCACAAATTCATTTTGATAAAAACATTTTTAATTTCATTATTTGTAAATTTAGTCGGTCAAAATACTTAGGTTATGCCTAGACTGATAAACCAACTTGTGTAGTTTACAATCATTACCATAGCAACCAACAAAATAACAGCTAACAGCTGTTTGCTCTAATATTTCTATTTTGTATGTTGGCGTTTAAAATCCGAACGGTGAAACTTGAGTATCACAGCAACTTTTGACAGACTTATTTGATGCAGTCTTGTGTAACAGACAGATATTTACAATGATAGCATGACCAAGTGATGTGTAGTGAAGTGAATTGAAGTATTGAAGAAACCGTTATTAAGTGATGCTCTACTGGATAAGAAAGCGTTATTTGTCCGCCATCTTTCCGAACATTGTCATCTGTCATTTCCTTATCTAGTTAATTGATCTGGGAGCTGTTTCATGTTGTTTTTATTGGTACTAAAATGAACGATATTTGCTGAATAATCAGTGTTAATTAAATTATATAGCTTTTTTTAAATAGGCCTCTACTTGGAAGGGATATGGCTTCAGTTTTACAAATGAAGTCTGATCAAACTCAATTTTCAAATAACCAGCTCATTACAAACCTAAACACACATTTATAAATTTGTTGTCTGTCTGTTTGGCCGGGATAATCTCTGGAATGGCTGAACCGATTTTGACGAGACTTTAATTAATTAACATGTAGAGGACTTTTCAGAGAATATTTTAGGGTACTTTTTATTCTGAAAATATTTAAAATTCCTGTAAAAAATTATGGACAAACTTGTGGGATATTGCGTGTCTATTTCGATCTATATATTACACTAGTTGACCCGTACGGCGTTGCCCGTGGTGGTTGATATTTTCAGTCTTTTTAACGTAATTGTATTCTTTTTAAGTACCACTGATTTAAATAAAAACCCGAACCACAAAACAAGGAACAAAAAATATAACTAAACAACTAATTTGTAAGTTAAGTTTAATAGTTACCCTTATGTACATTTCGATGACATGGTCATCATGTTCAGAGGGTTTTAACACTACTAAAGTATACATAAAATATTACAGCCCTATATATACTGTACACGCCCTCCCCCCACTTCTTTTTAAGGGTTCAGTCAGTGAGTGGTATTTGGCTTATATATATATATATATATATAGAGAGAGAGAGAGATCTTAAATAATAAAAGCACTATTGTCATAATAATAAAAGATCTGAAATTATGATTTTAGTAACTTTGATCACCCCCAAACCCCTCCTAAAATTTCGAAATTTTTCATACCCTTTCTCAGTGAGCGCCTATGTCCCTAGAGGAAGCTACATACCAAATTCCATTCCAATATGTTCGGTATTTTTGAAGAAATCGTGATTTAATAACTTTGATCCCCCAAACCCCCACTAAAATTTCGAATTTTTCAAACCCTTTCTTAGTAAGCACCTATGGCCCTAGAGGAAGCTACATACCAAATTTCATTTCAATCCGTTTGGTAGTTTTTGAGAAATCGTGATGAGTGAGTCAGTGAGTGAGTGATTGGTATTTCGCTTTTATATATTTAGATTATGTACAGGCCACAGCTAACCCCACCACCCAACTTAGATTCAAGTGCCTCTGTCCTAATCAATCATCGTTTTCGTAAAAATTCCTATAAAAAAGTGTAAAAGTTATAAACAAAATTGGGGATTTTATCGTTTATGTCACTGCAGTGGTTGGCGAACAAAGCGAGTGCAGAGTGCTTAGTATATAATAAGATGGAGATGTCCTCCCCATGTGCACCTGGGGTTTACCAAATTAAGAATTTATAAATTTTATTTTTGTAGTTTTTGATTGTTTTCCGAAATTTAAATTTTCAACACCTATTAACTATTTTCTATAAAACAAATTTTAAAATTATTATTAAAGCCTTTAGTAAAAAAGTAGCAAAAATGTAAATTTGATATTAGAATACATTTTATAGTTTCCATGTGTACAGAAAATTAAATTCGGTTGATAGAAAAAAACAGACCTGTAATGCCGCTTACCGATTTTAAGAAAAGTATACCTTTATTAACATCTTGGAGGATAGGGCGAAGTGACCCCCCCCCCCCCTTTAAATTTCAACCAGTTTGGAGCTTAATATCTGCCTAGAAATTGTCTTTAGTTGTACAAAATTACTTAGACAGCTATGAGTAGTGTTTTAGTTTTACGGCAGAAATAGTATTTGAACATACGGCAACACCAATCTGATTATTCTGTCAATATTTAGTATAATTAGTCACGGCAGTGATTACAGTGTTATTCGTTGAGATGCAACCAATGGAACAAATCGCTTGAAATTTCATTTAACAAATCTGATATTTCGAATAAAACCAAGGGTTGAATTCTCCGGAAGGAAACAATTTCTGCATTCATTGACAGCTGTCCAACGGTGGCGTGTTATTTATCCCTGGGTAATCTGTATTGATTTGAGTGAAACTTCGTGTTGGTGGATTTTAACAGACCGTTACTGCACCGTGCGTGACGAGTATTCGGGAGAGGTTAATAGGTCACAGTAGTACTAGTGAGTTTAGGTTTTGTTGTAATGTATTAGTCTTTATTTGTTTGATGTATTAAGTGTTTTGTAAAGGTAATGTAGTTAAATATGTGTGGTCTATTAAAGATTGACTTTAAAAAATAACTATTTTCATGCGTTATGTCGCTTTCTTATAGCTACGGCATGGGAAATAGCTATTTCCATGTGTTATGTAGTTTTCTTATAGCT
>JAGFPH010004118.1:111782-128411 GCA_018207615.1 Philaenus spumarius
TTCTCGTTTACTGGAGCAGACCCTTAATATCACTTCGGCTCGCATTAAACTGTCGAAGTATTGAAATCTTGAGAAAATTCAAAAAATTTAACCCTAAGTTTTTATGACTTTTCTCGACGTTTTAAAGGTCTTTGAACACGATAAATCAATAAAAATAATGTTTGTCTGTCTGTGGACACGATATGTTCACTCACAGACGTCGTAGAAAACTTTTCGTGGAGCCAAAATCTTCTTAATTTTATTGCGGAGAGTTGAAAAGCTTTTGTGCTTTCTAGCATGACAGCAACGTGACTCACAGTTTTGAATATTTAAAAAAAAAACAATCGGAAGTCTCGGAAAGGTGTTTCATTTTTTCATTTTGTTTCTGTTTTAAATTGTTACAAATTTTCGGGATACTATTGTCCAAGGTCACAGTTTTTCCTAAACTAAATTAAATTTCTGTTCCCAACACTTTGCACTGGACGTAAGAATCACGATTCTAAAACGTGTGCACAAATCTGAATAAAAATTGAAACATATTTAATGATTCGGTTCTATTGATCTAGTTCACTTGACAGAGCCGCTCATTTGATCAATTAACTCTTGAGATAGCAATAAACCAGTTACCTATCAAACGAGCTTTTCTTCTGGAACCGTAGAGGATAGTTCTTTTTGAAACTTTAAACCGGATTGTTTGTTCACTTTTACGAACAGTTCTAGTTCATATATTTAAATGGAGCGTTTTCTGTGTTGTACAATAAATAATTTGTTATTAAGTTCCTAGTCAGTATAATTCAATAATTTCTATTATTATATGTGTATATTTTTATATTCGTAAGAAGTCAATATGCAGGGTATAAAAAAAACCTTTCAGGACTTTGGGATATTTGGGAAAAAGGAAGAATAAAGTTCATATAAACATAGGCCCGAAAATGCTTCGTTTTCCAGATATCAGCCATTTTGTTTTTTGTACCATATAATTCATATCTTGAGAACAGTTTGACTGATTGAGTTCAAACTTGGCATGAATTTTAACCTTACAATGATATATCTCAAGAAAAATAACCAATTAAATCCAACCATGTGTTTAAAAATGGCGACTATTTGAAAATTTCAAACCTAGATTACTCAAAAACCGTACATTTTAACAAAAAATGTCAAGACACCTTTTTTGTAGCACTTTTGATTCCATATCGGATAGGGTAACTGTCAAAACAATCGGATGAAGGCTAATAGCTAAGTTAAAGATAATGACAACAAATGCACGTGCAATATTGAACTATTTACTGTGTTGGTATAGGATGAAAGGTTGAACAAACCAATTATTACACATAACTTAACTATTACCCTATATCCAATTGTTTTGACACTTACACCATCCGAAAGGGAATCAAAAGGGCTACAAAAAACGTGTCTTGACATTTTTTGTTAAAATGTACGGTTTTTGAGTAATTTAGTTTTGACATTTTCAAACTCATGATTGGATTTAATCGCTTATTTTTCTTGAGATACATCATTATTAGGTTAAACTTTTGAGCCAATTTAGAACTCAATCAGTCAAAAATTTATCCAGATATGAATTATTTTGCAAACAAACGAAATGGCGGATGTCTGGAAAACGAAGGGTTTTTGGAAAAAAGTTATCCTTGATTTTCTCTTTATTTCGACCCATAGAACCATCCCCCAAAGTTTGGCACTTCACTTATGGGACACCCTGTATTTACAGTTCAGATTGCTTTAAACTCGAAACTCGCATCTATTTCAGTTTCAAATAAACTACCGAGTTGTAATTGGATATGTCCTCATGTTACCAACATTACAAAGTTAATACCACACCCGTATTAGTCTTAATCTCCACGTATTTGCCAGCGTTCTGTTTTAGATTTTGTAATCTTTTATAGCTCTGTTAATAACCAACAGTTATTGTAATCATAAGTCTGTTGCAATTGGCTTTTAATTAACTTGTCCAAAGGGATTTAAGTTACGCTAATATTACAAATTCGATGAAATTGCAATGTCACAGGTTATAATGTTTATTCTGTGTAGTCAATTCGTTGAAGTCTGAGTTAATTCGTGTTTTAGTAATCACGTTTTGCTACGTGTCTGGGGAAATCCAGATTAATTTGTTTGATACGATTGTTAGTCCGCACTTCTCACCAATATAGTAAAGTTTGAAAATACAATTTTGTATTTTTTTAAACTTGGCAAAACGACGTCTTTGTCTTTTAACAATAATATTAATGGTTCAGTAAATATGTTTCTTTTCAAAAACACTTTTGTACATCGAATGACTATGTGCTTGGAGATTAAATTGTTTCCGTGACTATAGGTCCCATTTCAAAATCTTTAGTTACCCCCCCCCCCGCCAACCCTTTTCCACCAAAATTGAAAAATGAAAGCACAATATAGGCTACTCTTACCTGGGAAAAGTCTTGTAAACGGAATTCAAATGTTATCAAATAATTTTAAATTGTGAAGGAGTGAAATCTGATTTTCACTGTATTAATAACAAGGGGAAACCCCTGCGTGTTCCGCACGCCAACCCCGTTGGTACCTTCTATACGCATAATCATATTATCATTTCTTTATAATAAAGGTGTAGGATTGATTAATAATAACCCCAAAGCTAAGATAGTAAATAATGTTAAATGTTCAAATCAAATTATTTATTATATTTTATAACAGCACTGATAATAAAGGTTAAAAGAACCAGCAAGTCTCAGGAAAACACTTTAATAAAAACCCAATCTAAAAGTTAGAAATACAAATATTTGCTTCAAAGTTTGAAATCAGCTGTTAATGGAAATATTGAAGCAAACAGCTGTTTTATCTGTTATTTTATTCAATTGGTTGCTATGGTAATAAATGTAAATACATGTGTTGCTTCATCAGTCTAGATGTTTTCCGACTAAATTTACAAATATTAAAATAAAAAATGTTTTTATCAAAATGAATTATAGCCTAGTATGTTACTCAGGGATAGTGTAGCTTTCTACATTGAAGAAACAGTGTTGTTTCTTCAATGCTTTCTATTAGTAAAATTATTTCTTCAATCGGTTCGGTAGTTCCAGAGATTAACCCCTACGTACAAACAATCAAACAAATTTTACCTCTTTATTATATTAGTATAGATATCACCTAAATGGTCACCGTTTTGGTTAGGGGTGCCCTAAAAATGTTCTTTATGTTAAAATTCTTGTCCTAACAGGATCTTTACAGTGATGTACAACATCACTATTGGTTCCATTTGACGATTTTGAGTAACCCGCCAACCCCTTTCAACGAAAATTGAACAATATTACTTTTCTTAAGGTGCTCCGGAGCGCCTTACCTCGGCAATGTTAAAAACACAATATTTAAGGAACATATTCTCAGAAACTACTGGATCAAAATTAGTAAAATTTTATCAGTGTGTTAGTACTGCTCAAATACAAAGCATCCCAAACCGGAGACGAGGTAACCAGTCATATCTCGTCAGCTTGGAAGCGAGCCAATCACCGTTTGCTTTACTTCCGGCCTCCTACCCTCAAACCACAGATATGAAATTGTCTGTGAATTAACCACAAATTCTACTAATATATTTCGTACACACAGCTAGCTATTAAGCGCCTTCGTGAGTAGACCCATGTCCCCAATAGTTTGTTGAAACCCTAAAACATATAAACTTAATTTTGGAAATTTGCTCAACTCGCGTCAGCGGTTCACTTGCGCGATCGAATTGGTTCATCGTTTATTGCTATCGAACGATTATTATCGAGCGGGGCAAAATTTTATTCAATTCGTCGTCTTACAAACTGTGTTTTTTTACTTCCTCCCCCTATACCATAGTATATGGAGAAAGTAGGCTTATTGTATTCGTCAAATTATTCGATTTTTGTTGGAAATATCCGTTTTGGGTCCCCCTGAATCTAAAAAAGTGGTTTTCGGAGTGATGTCTGTGTGTGTGTGGGGAGGATGTCTGTGTGTGTGGATGTTATCAGACCTAGAGCCTAAACCAGTCTTCCGATTTTGATGAAATTTGGTATGGAGGTACTAATCCACGGTATCTCCAGGCGTTTTTTTCATTTTTGTGAATTTTTGATTTTTAAGGGTAGTTTTCCCATAAAAACCCTTAATATAACGGAAAAATCAACTTTTCTGAAAAACGGCTTTAACGATTTTAATTAAAATTTTATAGTTTATTAGGGACCTAAAGTACTATAATCTATAAAATTTTAATTAAAATCGTTCGAGCCGTTTTTGAGAAAAGTTGTTTTTTCCGTTATTTTATGGATTTTTATGGGAAAATTACTCTTAAAAATAAAAAAAAATAAAACAAATTGGTATTTTGAATTATTATTCTACTGATGAAAAGGTACTTCGTCATAGTACTTTGAGGGAGAAAGTATGTGTCAGTTTCCTGATACTGTTTATTTTTTTTAATTAACAAAATTATAAAGCACACAATTTGCAAAGTACAGCGGTGGGAAGAGATTTAAACCCAAGATAAAACAGAATGGAGGTGAGGAGATATTAAATTTATAAGGTTGGTAACATGAGGCTAGAGTTAATTAAAACTCAGCAGTTTATTGGAAACTCAAGTAGATGTGGGTTTAAGTAATTTCAAGCGTTTAAAACACCTGCAAAGATTAGCTTAGTTAAACCCGATATAGTATTTTACAGTGTTACAGGAAGAATTCATTTAAAAGTTTACTCCAGAGGTTGATTGCGTTCCGTTCCTTAATATATTTTCGTTAATCCTCTAACGTTATATTGCTAACCCTAGTGAGGTTTATTAGCGAATTTCCATAGGACAAATGAGCTAGTTGCAATGACCCTTATGGTAAGACTTAAGGGTCTGCTGTAGTGGCGGCCATCTTGGATTTTTATCCCATAAGAGCAATGTTAAATTTCAAACCATTTATTTCGTTTACTTGTTATCATAAAATTGTTTGCAAGATCTCATGTTAAGCACAGTCACAGCATCCGTCTTGCAATTTACATTTTTTTAAATGTTTTTGATTTCTTATGTAATTGACATTTTGTAAGTACAAAGTTTGAATTTTTTTCCTAACACAATAAAAATTAATAATGAAAAATAATTTGCAAGCCGGATCCGAAATTGTATAAAGAATAATCAGTTTTTTTTTTCAACACTCAATTACAAAAGATAGACTTATAAAATGGTTTGAAACCGATTGAAAAAATAGTTTTACTGATAAAATGCTTCACTATCCCTGAGTAACATGGTCTATAATTAATTTTGCTAAAAATATTTTTGTTTCAATATTTGTAAATTTAGTCGGGAAGATTCTTAAATTAGGCCTAGACTGATGAATTACCATAGCAACCAATTGAATAAACTAACAGACGAAACAGCCGTTTGCTGTAATGTTTCCACTAACGGCTCATTTCACACTTTGAAGCAACTATTTGTTTTCTAACTTTTAGGTTAGGTTTTTATTAAAGTGTAGACCTGAACCTGCTGGTTCTTTTAACCCTTATTATAACTGCTGTTATAAAATATACAAAATTATATGATTATGTGTATAGAAGGTTCCAACGGGATTGGCGTGCGGAGCACACTGTTGGTACCTCTAGTAATTATTAATTTCAATCTTTTATAATCATTTTAAGTAAACCAGTTTGTTCGTTGTAAAACTTACTAGAATATTTTTACCTTTATAAATAATAATTGATTTTCTATTCTTAGTTTCCTTCTGAAAAACCACCATTAAAATAACAATCGCAACGCAAGAGACTGTGCTATTGCTGGCATTTATTTTCACCGGGCTTCGTTTTCCCTTCCTTAGAAATCTGAGCCTAATAATGGTTTGTTTTAACGTACTTTCCCCTATTGTCCTTACCCCGCGCAATGTGTCAACATTTCAGCCAGAGGGATTGTTTGGCGCGAGATTGTCCGCTTACTCCTGATTTCAGAAATAGCTGGTGAAGCCAACTCTTTGACATTTTGCTCCATTTTGCTGTACTATTTTTTTAATACTAATTATTATACTTTTTATATTTATAATGAAATAAGCTTTCAAACGATGTGCCACACAACGATATTTAAAAATAAGGCAAAATCGGAAAATACGATTTCGTTGTTTTTTGGCCGCCATTTTTAATAGTTTAAAGATATGAATGTACAAATTTCACCATCGGTTTTTCCTTGAAATTCTACATCGAAATGATGTATCACATGACCACCTTCCTATTTAAAAAAATAAAGTTACATTCAAAATGGCGGATCCAAGATGGCGGATACATTATTTGAAATGTTAATAAAATAGTATTTTTACATAGGTACCTCAATCACATCTACCTTACAATTTTCCTTATATACGAAATATTAAACCGTTTCAAGACTTAATTCTCAGCCTGTATATATACAGCTAATTATGTAAAACATAGAAATATATGCTAACATGTCTACCAAGCCCGATGGTATACGTTAAACAAATGACTGAATTTTTTGTACGACCCAGTTATAATTTAGCTGTAGCTCATGTGTCACTGAAGATGACGACTTTGTCGTTGAAACGCGTTTGACTGATACACGTATTTTTGTGGGAATTGTGTTACGTATTTTCATTTTTACTTTTAGAAACGACTGAATGTTTTATGTAAAAGTTTGTATTCGCTCAAAATAAACTATTAATAGTGCAAAAGATGGAATAAGCATTTGATAAATTTTATTCACATTATCCGGTCAGTGTTTATTCATATTTCTTGTTTTTCTAGAATTTTGTTACCGCGATATATATACGTATAAATAAGATTGAAGTGCGCTTCTGTGATTTTGAAATAAATACTTGTTTTAAGTTCGTATGTTTATTCATACTTTTCTAACTCCTAAACATGCAGTTTTGTATTTTTTGTCTGTCCGTCTTTCTATCTGTCTGTATGTTTATTTGTCCGGGCTAATCTCCGTTATGGTTGAACCAATTTTGACGAAACTTTTATCTGCATGCAGAGGATTTTTCATAGATTCTAAGCTACTTTTTTTAATCGCAGAAATATTTATGGTTGATATTTAAAAGTTTTCAAAATGTAAACATTATGGATAAAATTAGGGGTTTTGCAAACTGACTGATGTACAAAAAAAATAAATCAAACTTACTGACACGGCCATTATAAATAAAACAGCTGATTTGGATCGAACATTTATCTCTTTGACAAGATCAGTGTTTTAATCTACTGTATACGCTGGTTTAACCTTTAATACGTATCAAAACAGTGTGCAATAATGTGGAATGTACTCATAGATGTTAAATACACCTCAAAATATGATTTGTAATTTTTATGTTCGGTTGGGAAGTTATGAGTAACAGACTGGCGGAAAACGGTATTTTTAGAGTTTATTGTTCATAGCTAATAATTTATGTAGCTAGACCTAAAAGGGATACATAGATCGATTTGGGCAAAACTCACTGTGCGTTTTTGGGCCATGTAACTCGGATTTAAAATCGGTTTTTTACTTTCTCCCCCTATACCATAGTATATGGAGAAAGTATTGTATTCGTCAAAATTTTCGAGTTTGAGTTTTTGGTGGAAACATCCATTTTTTGTCCCCCTGAACATAAAAAAGTGGTTTTCGGAGTGATGTGTGTGGGTGTGGGGGGGGGTGTCTGTGTATGTATGTGTGGATGTTATCAGACCTAGAGCCTAAACCAGTCGTCTGATTTTGATGAAATTTGGTATGGAGGTACTAATCCACGGTATCTCCAGGTATTTTTTTCATTTTTGTGGATTTTTGATTTTTAAGAGTAATTTTCCCATAAAAACCCTTAACATAACGGAAAATCAACTTTTTTCAAAAACGGCTCTAACGATTTTGATTAAAATTTTATAGTTTATTAGGGACCTAAAGTACTATAAACTATAAAATTTTAATCAAAATCGTTCGAGCCGTTTTTGAGAAAAGTTGGTTTTCCATTATTTTATGGATTTTTATGGGAAAATCTATATATTTAAAAACATTCCTGATTTTAGTTCACTCACTTCCTGAAGTTAATACTTAACCGATTTTGATGATTCTTTTTTTATTTAAAAGATAATTTCCAGTTCTAAGTCACTGTGAAGCTAAATATTTGATTTACACTTTTATTTTAGTTTTATTCCTAGTTTTAAAAATGCATCAGTAGCCTATGCTACAACTAGGCTAAATAGGAAATACTGTAATTTGATTTTAAACAGGTGATAAACTAATTGAAATGGTGAAAGTTTGTTTGTTTGTTTGTATGTAGGGGGTAATCTCTGAAAGTACTGAACCGATTGAAAAAATAGTTTTACCAATAAAAAGCTACACTATCCCTGAGTAACATAGGCTATAATTTATTTTGATAAAAACATTTTTTTATTTCAATATTTGTACATTTAGTCGGAAAAAAATCTTAGGTTAGGCCTCTAGACTAATAACACATGTATTAACATTTATTACCATGGCTACCAATTGAATAAAATAACAGTGAACAGCTGTTTGCTTTAATATTTCCATTTACAGCTAATTTAAAACTTTGTATTTCTAGATTTTAGGTTAGGTTTTATTAAAGTGTAGATCTGAGCCTTAATGGTTCTTTTAACCTTTATTATAACTGCTGTTATAAAATATACGAAATAATTTGATGTGAAGATTTAACATTATTTACCATTTTAGCTTTGGGGTTATTATTCATCATACACCTTTATTATAAAGAAATCATAACATGATTGTGTTTATAGAAGGTTCCAACGGGGTTGGCGTGCGGAGCACGCAGGGGTGTCCCCTAGTTACTCTTAAAAATTTAAGTTCCTATAATGAGGGAGAAAGTATGTGTCAGTTTCCTGATACCGTTTATTATTGACTGTAATGGTAAGGCACATTATTTACCCGATAGTCCTTTTCACATCTGCGTGCGAAGCCTACATCAGCTAGTAATTAAATAAAACAGCATAATATACATTGCTGATATTGGACGCGCTCGTGGATCTAAATATTGTCGACCTTATTGTAACTATTGTTTTAAATTTGTACCGTTTAGCAATTATGTCCAAATACAGCGATCACTTTAATAAAACAATTTGTACGCTAACATCAACGTACTTGTATTATTAACCGATGTTTCTGAAACTTTTCTAATAACTAAGGTGAATATTTTAATTAAGTTTCGACCGTGAAAACATCATGTTGCCAAGTTAATAAAGATGAAATCCCCTAACTAACACCTGCGGTTTCAACACGGGATTTTAAGTCTTTAATATTTACCTTGTAAATTAGAATTTATGCTTGCAGTGTTTTTTTTTTCTCTCAACGTCTACAGTTTATGACCTTAAGAATGCCTGCTTAATAAAACTTAGTGAAAAAGAACCGGGACAAAATACTGATTCTTTTACCTGTTCCACAGTTAGACCCACCCCTACCCGATTTAAATTTGTATATTAATAATTTGTAAATCTATATTAATATTATAAAGAGGTAAAATTTGTTTGTTTGTATGTTGGGGCAATATCTGGAACTACCGAACAGATTGAAGAAATAGTTTTACTAATAAAAAGCTACACTATCCTCGGGTAACACAGGCTATAATTCATTTTGATAGAAACATTTTTTATTTCAATATTTGTCCATATAGTCGGAAGAAAATCTTAGGTTACGCCTAGAATGATGAATTAACACATGTATTTACACTTTATTACCACAGCAACCAATTGAATGAAATAACAGATAAAACTGCTCCAATATTTCCATTAACAGCTCATTTCAAACTTTGAAGCAATTATTTGTATTTCTAACTTTTTGGTTAGGTTTTTATTAAAAAATAGACCTGAGCCTTGCTGGTCTCTATAACTTTTATTACAACAGCTAACACTGGCTATAATTCATTTTGATAAAAACATTTTTATTTCAATATCTGTATATTTAGTCGAACAAAATTCTTAGGTTAGACCTACACTGATGAACCAACACATGTATTTACATTTTATTACCACAGCAACCAATTGAATAATATAACAGATAAAACAGCCGTTTCCTCCAATATTTCCATTAACAGCTGATTTCAAACTTTGTAGCAATTTTATTTTTATTTCTAACTTTTAGGTTAGGTTTTTATTAAAGTGTAGACCTGAGCCTTGCTGGTTATTTCAACCTTTATTGTAACTGCTGTTATAAAATATACAACAAATTTGATTTCAACATTTAACATTAATAACTTAGCTTTTATGGTTATTATTAGGCTGACCGGCCACCAAAAGCTGAGCTGAGCTTAGCTGAGCTGACCGGAGTTAAGGCTGACCGGCCACCAAAAGCTGAGCTGAGCTTAGCTGAGCTGACCGGAGTTAAGGCTGACCGGCCACCAAAAGCGGAGCTGAGCTGAACTGAGGGCATCGGCAATCATCTCAGTCAGCAACTTGCCTTGCATCGGTATCCTTCTCATATTCGAATAGAAAAATCGAATATTTGTGCCATAGTTCGGAATCTGATGATTCAGACAGACATCGAATTTACTTATATGACATCATGTTTAGTGGGAATTTGCAAAAAAAAAAAATGGCAAAGTCTTTACTAAAAGGAGGAAAATCAGTGTGGAGAATTTAACACCCTTTTCAGTGATTTAACTAACAGGAGAAAAATTTAGAAAATATTTTCGAATGACTCGTGATCAGTTTAACGAAATTTTGAAAAATATTCGGAGTGATATTACAGATATAACTGAACCAAAATAAAATAATTTTACATGCTACGCTGTAAGAACGGAACTGTCACAAAGGATTTTTTTTAGAGTTGTTGTGTTGGGGGAAGCTAAGCGTAGCTACAAAACCGAACTTCGGTCGAGTCAAAGCTGAGTGGAGTTGACCCTTGCGACGCTGCTCAACTGCGCTCCGCTCAGCTCAGGATCTGGTGGCCGGCCTTTCATTAAAAACCTTTCATTCGTTATTGGAAGCTGACTCAGCTCAGCTCAGCTCCGCTTTCGGTGGCCGGTCAGCCTTAATCCTACACATTTTTTATAAAGAAAAGATAACATGATTATGTGTATAGAAGGTGCCAACGGGGTTGGCGTGTGGATCACGCAGTGGTTTCCCCTAGTACATTAATAAAACTTTTAAGGCAGTATATTTTTATTTAACGGACACAATTCAAATCAGATAAAATATGTCGATATGTATTTTCATTTTAAGGTTTTCTTAGACACTAGAAATGTTGCTACTTTTTCTAATGGTATTTCCACGAAATGGAGGTAGATATGATTATGTTCAGAAATGCAGAATTGAAGAGACATTTACTTTAAACACACTTTCCTTAAATAAAGAATGAAGGCAAAGTTTGTTTTTGTACCAATTTCATTTTCACCAATGTTATATACAAATAAGGGTTGAGTTTTATTCAATTTTCAAGGTACTCGATTTTTTGCTATAGACATTTTTGTATATTCACTGTCCCATTTGATACACATGGGGAACCCTGATTGTTGTATATTCACTGTCCCATTTGATACACATGGGGAACCCTGGTGTTTCTATATTCACTGTCCCATTTGATACACATGGGGAACCCTGATGTTTGTATATTCACTGTCCCATTTGATATACATGGGGAACCCTGGTGTTTCTATATTCGCTTTCCCATTTGATACACATGTTGAACCCTGGTGTTTGATATTTACTGTCCCATTTGATACACATGTGGAACCCTGATGTTTGTATATTCACTGTCCCATTTGATACACATGGGGAACCCTGATGTATGTATATTCGCTGTTCTATTTGATACACATGGGGAACCCTGATGTTTGTATATTCACTGTCCCATTTGATACACATGGGGAACCCTGATGTATGTATATTCGCTGTCCTATTTGATACACATGGGGAACCCTGGTGTTTGTATATTCACTGTCCTATTTGATGTAAGTCACTTCTCATGTAGCCTACTTGAAATATGTTTTTGAACCCATTGTTTAAGAGTAAACATTTTAAAAGCTGGGAAAATCTCGAAATTTAAATTGCTTTGCTGATACGAGTCAACAGACCGCTCCCGGTGATGGGGGAGTGCTACCACATCCAGATAGCGTCGGAGGGGGTAGCGACGCCTTGGGGATAAATGCAGTAAACCTCCTTGACACTGAAAATGGGGGTTATTAATATCCAGTCTTTATTAAAAAAAAACCTACCCTTAAGAGCGTAACCAGTAGTGCTTGAGGGCATATTGCGCTGCGATGAAACTCTTCCGTAATTTACGGACGAATAATGTTGTAACAATTCTATCGCATAAACTGCAGTATTGATTTTTACAAGTTCTTTAATGAAAATAATAAGAGAAACTTTACGACGATACCAAAATACGTCCGTACAAACTGAAATGCTGGGAGAGCTAATTTAATAACAACCACAGAAGAGACGGGGACTTCTATTGGCCGTATTGATTCTGTAAAGAGCAATTTCTTAACGACGCCGACGGTCCAATCTTTAAAAGCTTTCTGATAAAGAAAAAATAACGATAACTGAACCGCTGACAATGATTGAATTTCCAAAATTAAGTTTATATGTTTTAGGGCTTTAACCGACTAGTTGGGAAACTTGGTCTACTGAACTAAGAAATATAGATATTCGGCCACTATGTACGAATTATATTAGTAGATTTGTTTGCACCTAAAGCCCCCAGCCCCGCCTCGTGCTTCTCCAACCATCGGCCACGGATAAGAGTTGCCCACAACTATTTGTATAGTATTTTACGTTTGGATCGATTTTGGAGAAACCAGGTGGGCTATAAAGTCGTGTAAAATCAAAATACGCAGAATAATCTCATATACAGGGTGTTTGAAAAGTCTGGGTACGGCTTAATATCTCAAAATGTACGAGTCTTATGAGATGGAAAAAAAGCAGTTATTCACAACCATAAAAGAACCACTTTTTTATGAGTTTGAAATTTTTGTCCGCCATCTTGGAATGAACTTCATTTTTTTAAATGGGGAGGTGGTCATGTGATACATCATTTCAATGTAGAATTTCAAGAGAAAACCAACGGTGAAATTTGCACACCCATATCTTTAACCGAATCAAAATGGCGGCCAAAAACTACGAAATCGTGTTTTCCGATTTTGACTCACTTTGTAGTACTATTAAAAAAAAAATTATTCTTCTTTTTGGATTCAGAATTAAATAATCTTTCAAACGTGTTATGTTTTGCAGAGTATAGTGAAAATATGTTTTAGAATATTTGTTATTAGAATTAGTGTCTTGGATGTTAAGGTATTAACAATTAAGATGGACAAGGAAGTACGGTATAAACACGGAAATTGTAGCAAAGTCGCGGGAGAGTTCGTTAAACGCGGAACACGGAACTCGCTTTGCTTTGGTTTGTTTTAAGATGACAACAAGGAAGCTAGACGGGTTATAAAGTATAATCCGAATCTAGAATCTGGGCCAGAGGATTGTGGTCGATGGGCCAGAGTGGAGTGGTCGGGTGACCAGTGAGGGGCTGCGAGTTAGGCCAGTCTGTTATTAAGTGTGAGGCCGGAAGAGTTGGGCCGGTTCGTCGTGCAAAGTGCGGCCAGCAAATCGAGACTTGGAATTCAGCTTCCGAGATTTGGACCACCGAGATACCTGTGAAGACATCAAACTAAGTGAGCAAACCAAAGTATTTCAGTCTAGTTAGAGTCAGGTATTATTCAGAGTTTTGGGATCATTCAGATAAAAGTAACACGCTTTAGTTGCCGATACCGTAATCCAGTCTGTCTTATAAAGGTCAATACCTAGTATAAGAGATGTATGTAGCATAAGTGTAGCTAATGTATCAAATCGTATGTATTTCTATTATTTCATTGTATGAATAAATATAGAGAGATAAGTATTACCACTGAACCACTGATGCATTGTTATTGATCTGTCCCTTTCTTATTAACATAGTAAAGTATATTGTTCGAATCCGGGTGATAAGGGAACCAGAAAGCCTAACCCTATCAAACGATATGTCACACAATGGTATTTGGGAGTATTTAACAAATTTTAGTTGCAGCCATTTTGATTTTTTCAAAACTGATTCGAGTGGTTGAATTAAATACAGTTATGTAGCACATCTTTTGAAAGCTTATTTAATTCTGAATCCAAATAGAAGAATAATTAGTATTTTAATAAAAAAAATAATACAGCAAAATGGGGTAAAATCGGAAAACACGATTTCGTTGTTTTTGGCCGCCATTTTTAATCGGTTAAAGATGTGGATGTGCAAATTTCACCGTTGGGTTTCTCTTGAAATTGTACATCGAAATAATGTATCACATGACCACCTTCCCATTAAAAAAAATAATAAGTTCATTCCAAGATGACGGATCCAAGATGGTGGACAAAAATTTCAAACTCACCAAAAGTGGTTCTTTTATGGTTGTAAATAACTGCTTTTATTTCTATCTCACGTGACTCGTACATTTTGAGATATTAAGCCGTACCCAGACTTTTATGACACCTCGTATGTATTTATTTAGATAAAACACCAAAATGTTTCTTTCTAGTAGGAAAAATATGTAAAACATTTTATTTGCTGACTAAAAACGGCTTCCGTTTGTTGGTTTTGTTTGGCTAACGAACTCGTTCGAGCTACATAGAAAACCAACGTGCGTACCAAATATTTAGCAAATCGGACGTAAAATGTGGCCGTCAGAGTGCGAACACAAATATGCAAACGCAAAATGTGTTTAACAACAACCCAAAATGTGTTCTGGGGATCATGATCGGTGCGCATTGACCACGCCCGATATTAGATATCACTTCAAATAGCTCACCTTTCCTATGGAAATTCAATAATTACTACGCTTACCAAATTGGTATTTTAAAAATAAAATGAGTTTTAAGGATCTGTGAATAGTATTCATTCTGGTTTATCGTTAGATTTTTTTTAGAAAGGAAACTGATGCGTACAACTCCTATAAAAGCGAGCGTACGTACGTGAGTAACAATATAATATAACAGTAGATTTAACCCATTATCTGTAACACTAAAACAAACCTAGCATTGATTATAATTTGGGGTTATGTTTACAACTTCAATAAATAAGTCTTGCGAAGTTATTTTCTTAAAATATGAGTTAAATAATTAATGTAGGCTGTATACGGTATAAGATTCGCTTTGAATAATGTATAAAATGAATAGGCCTACAAATAAAACCTTTTCTTATCAATATATTCATTTATACAAGTTTAAACAAGAGATACCCATTCGTTTAATTCAGAAACATTCGTACATCTTCGTATAACATATAAACATATTCGATTATTAATTTCTTTATTATAATATTAAACATTTGTAAATAATTTGATCTGGCAATATGAAATTAGAAAGCAATTAAAAGATAATAGTTTGGTTTTTGTTTAGATATAATAATGAATATAAATACAAAATTTGAACAAATAGTTTACAGTTTTATAATCCTTATAATTGTACACATTTACCGAGTTAAAAATCCCTGTCAGTATAGTCGGCCTAGATAAAGTATATTGTTTTTAAAGAGTATTTTTTTTAAATTATGTATTTCTGATGTGTATCTAATTAATCTGCTGTAATTTTTCATGGAAGATTATTAGCCTTAGTATAAAGGCTACTACTTTTTCAATTTTATTTTATACCATACTTACGTAACTCAGTTTTAAATTCTATTCATGTAACCCAGCAATGTTATATTTTAAAATGAAGAGTCGTTTTCTCGTTGTACCTCTATTTTGTCTTTAAATAATCCGCTTTTCCAGGTGTGGTGAATGTTTATCCGACCCTCGCAAGTTTTCAATATTCAAGGTTTTTAATTAATTCATGCTCCGATCCTGAACAGTCCACATAGCTGAACGATCGTCCCGTTCTGATAAAATCTTTTAATTTGTTTCTTGCTCTTTTGTAATTAGATCCATCTTTACGGTTCGGAAAGTATTTCGAGTCGGACCGTTCATTTTGTGTTTATAAAATAAGAGTGTTGACAACAAATATTCTAAACGACAACCTTTTTTATTTTTTGGCAAACAGAAAACTTTTTCCGAGAAATATATAGATAATTAGTTGACTTTACTTTTTTATTTGGAAAAAAAATCTGTAACGCTCTTTGTTTGGTCAGGAGGAAGGTAATTCCTGTGATGCATACGATGAGAGTGTTTGGAATTGTTTTGGTGCTATCCTGGCTTTTCCGTAGGTCCACTGCATAATACTGTCTTGTTCTAACTTGTATTCATATATTTTACTGTGTTGGTGCTTAAACTATAGCAGTATCGAGGATGGATAAGTATGCGTGTAACGGTTGCACTACTCTACTGGCCTAAAACTCCATACAGCTTCTTAGCCTGGGATTAACCTATCTATAGCCCGTCTCAGGTTAAGTTGAGGCAAGGAGGGTGGGTAATTAGGGTCGGTCTCAACCGTCATAAAACTGACCCTTATTAATGCCGCCTGAGTGAACCTGTAGGACACTCTAGTATAAAATTGAAATTCTGTATGTCTTAAGTGAAAATGAAAAAACGATGTCATATTTCGTTTCATGATATTTTCCAGATAATTTTGATACCAAATTTGATTACATTTGGCCAACTTTGAGCTATACTAGCACTATAAAATTTCTTAGTTGAATCAACATTACTAATACGGTTTACAACAATAAGACCGAAATAACGAATGAATAACATTTTTGGTGTTTCTTTGCCAAATGTAGGCTACATT
>JAGFPH010004119.1:29018-42241 GCA_018207615.1 Philaenus spumarius
CTGTACCTGATATTGTCTATCCATAAACAGGCGCCAAAAAGAAATAGATCGTTTCCGCGTTTCTTTTAATTCCCGAAAAGGGCGGTTGCGTCTTTAAGAGAGCGAATTTTTCACTGAAACCAAAGGGCACCGATTTCGAAAGGATGGCGCCCTAAACTAGTGTATGTGGTCTTTTGTGTCCGTAAAGAGGCGCCAAAAAGAAATATGGTATTTCTTTTAATTCCCGAAAAGGGCGGTCGGGGCGGTTGCGTCTTTAGGGAGGGGGGCGAATTTTTCACTGATACTTAAGGGCGCCGACTCTGAAAGGATGGTGCCCTATTAAAAGCGGTGTAAAAAAGCGCTAAACAGAAATAGTGAGTTTCTTTTAAAACCCGAAAAGGGCGGCCACGTCTTTAGGCAATAATTTTTCGGTGCAAAAAAAATTTTCGGAAAATTTTGAAGGCGCCTTGGCCTTGAACTTTTTGCTGGCGCGTCGGCGCCCCCTCCCTGGCGGCGCCCCATGCGTCCGCATGTTCCGCATGGTCCTTGCGCCGGCCCTGTGTACCGTATTCTATAGCCCTGGCCGATGCCTCGGGCGGCCCATAGACAAAATTTTAAAGTTGAGAAAACGACATGGAAATCGTTCCCTGGGGTTTTTTGAAGTTGCTGATTTCAAATCTGACATCAGAAAATATTAGGCTTATCTATGCTCGTTGGGGCTCTACTAAGGAAAAACGTCGCTGATGCCATAGTTGACCAAAGTAGTTGCCCTAGTTGTTTTGATGGGTAAAAAACAAAAAACCTAAATTTTCTTACACTTTTAAATGCTAGAGATTTGTGAACAGAACTAGGCCTAGGGTCCAGAGCCCTATGAATTCATAGGGAGGGATTGTATTCGAAGTCAAATTTTATTATTACATAGCATTTTATTTTTTTTAAAGAGGCTATTTTTTGTCACATTTAATGTGCTAAACATGAAAATAGGTCATTCAATTGCCATTTCAAGGGCGTCACTTAAAAGAAGAAAGTTTATCCCTGAAAATGCATTCAAAAGTGCATTCTTATAATTCACTGCCCTACCCCAACCCCTATAGTAGAGCCTCTAACGAACAAAAACCTCGATCAAAAACCCCTGGGAAACGATTTCCAAGTTGTTTTCTCAATTTCAAAATGGCCCTTTGGAGCCGCCCGGGGCATCGGCAACGTTTTTCAATGTCATATTAAGAACCAGCAAATTCAAAAACCCTCGGTAAAAGATTTTCAAGTCGTTTTGTCAACGTTTAAGTTTTGGCCCCTGGGCCCTTTAACTCAGGGCATCGGCGAAGTTTTTCGATCTCAGATTTAGAACCAGTTAAGTAAAAAAAAACCCGTAAAACGATTTCCATGTCGTTTTTCAACTTTTAAATTTTGGCTGACCGGGGTATCGGCGAAGTTTTTTGATGTTAGATTCCGAACCAGCGACTTCAGAAACCTCCGGGAAACGATTTCCAAGTTGTGCCGTCAATCATTATATTATGTAGACTTTTTTTCTGATCCATTTCTGAACACAATTCAGAAAACCCCATGTGGATCCAAGCTGTATCTCAAAATAAGTTATTCCGGTGGAATTTGCCTGGTCTAGAAGAGAGAGAGAGAGAGATAACACGTAAAAAGTGGTGCGTTTGATATCCTTGCTTATGAAGCACTAGAAATAGCGGAATTTTAAAGATACTTGAAACTCGTCATAAACCTTTAAACAGTGGAGTAGGCTTATTGGTTGTTTTAAGAGTGAAGATTATAAAATTAATGACATCCAATAATCTGCTATTATAATTTAAAGTTTGTTTAGCAGAAACAATTTTTGTCTAAAATAATATTATGGTTTTAATTCCAACTATTTAATTTCTCACAATTACTTACCTGGACAATTTTGTTTACCAAAATCGTAACAACCTTATTTTTTAGAATTATTTTATAAATGATTGAATTTGTTTGCACCTCATCCTATACTCCTGGCTTACACGTTGCTTCGTTCCGCTCACAACAGAAAAACTCCCTTTGCACCTCTACCTCGGATTAAGGACTGCTTCGCTCTGACCATCGGAATAGAAATTGCCCCCACCCCCACGGTAAATTCACCCACAAGGGTTTTAACTGGGTACTTTGATCGTTATTGGGGGAACCAGACTGGTTATAAGGTTGTGTAAAAATGAAAATGTGCAGAATTATATCCTATATAAATTTTTTTAGATAAAACGCCCAAAAAGTATCATTCTAGCCTAGTATGAAAAATCTCAAAAACATTTCTTCAGGTCAAAAAACGTGTTGTAGGTTGTTGGATTAGTTTGGCTAACGAACTTGTCAAAGCGATTTAGACAACCAACATGTGTATCAAATCAGACTTAAAATGCGGCTGCTAGAGTGTGAACACATATATATTTTTTATATTAGGAGTCAAGGTTCTTCATTTTTTGCAACACAAAAGATTATTTTTGAAGATGCAAAAGCAAAGCAAAGGTACCTAAAGCCAGATT
The DNA here is from genome assembly GCA_018207615.1 of Philaenus spumarius. Taxonomy (NCBI): domain Eukaryota; kingdom Metazoa; phylum Arthropoda; class Insecta; order Hemiptera; family Aphrophoridae; genus Philaenus; species Philaenus spumarius. Next base: position 31,511 of record JAGFPH010004119.1, read on the forward strand.
AACAATTTACTTAAATTTCTTCTCTGTAACTGCACCTAGGCTCTATAATAAACTTCCTGAAGAAATTAAAAAATCTAGTAAACTAAGGAAATATTTGATTCTCCTGAAGAACTGGCTATTGAGCAGGGACGATGTGGAGGGCTTGTTGGATGTGTTCGTGTGATGATTTATGTTGTAGGCCTATGTGTGAGTGGCTGTGTGAGAGAGATGGAAGTACAGAAGTTTTGAGCCTGTGTGTGTAAGAGAGTATGGATGTGCACTGTGCGATTTAAATTTGGATAGAGTACAATGTTGAGTGTTTTTTGTTTAATTTCTCATTTGTTAATTTGTCTTTAAAAAATTCTCCCGCTATTTGTATGTTTTTTCCATAATACATTATTTATTTGTTATTGTAAATTTAACTGCTCCCAGAACCCTTTTTTCTTACTCTTTGCTTTCTTTATTTTTGCTATAAATAAATTAGCATCTACTTGCAGCCTCAAAACGGGCTTGCTTGCCCTAGAGGTTGAAAAATATTTTATTCCCCATATGGAAACTATTCTGTTATTTTATTTATAAGTTAAGTTTTATGTTATATTACATCAGGCAGTTATTTTATTTTATGTTTTAAGTTATGTTCTTATTTTATTATTGTGTATGTGTTTGTATATATTAGGGAATAAAATAATAACATAAAAAATAAACGGTATCAGTTAACTGACACAAACTTTCTCCCAACTTACTGTAATCAAAATAATATTGTTTTTAATCATTTTATTTTTTACTACTTTTTAGAACAAAACAAAAAAATAATATTCTACCTACGTCAATCGTATAAAAAAATTATTGTCCCAGGCGGGATTCGATCGCGCGACCTTGGAATTACTGGCCGTGCTCGCTACCTTGGTGTTACCCTGTGCGGCCGCTGCCGCGATGCTAGATTGACAACACAAACTTGTTTATTTTTAAACATTTCCCCATAATTATAAAACGCCGAAGTTTTGATAAAAGCGGGTGGTGTCATTTTGTTTGGCATCTTAAGCACTATAAATACTGAAAATTTGATCAAAATCGTTAGAGCCGTTTTTGAGAAATTTGCATTTTTGTCGTTTTTTATGGGTTTTTAGGGGTAAATTACCCTTAAAAATTAAAAATTCCAAAAAATGAAAAAAACGCCTGGAGATATTAGGGTTTAGTACCTACATACCAAATTTCATGAAAATCGGACCAATAGTGTCCTCTCTGGTCGTGTATACATACAGACAGACTGACAGACAGACACCACTCTAAAAACACTTTTTTGGGTTCAGGGAGCACCAAAACAAAAAATTCCACTAAAAATATTTTTGGGTTCAGGGAGCACCAACACAGATAATTGCACTAAACAATTTTTTGGGGTTCTGGGAGCACCAAAACAGATAATTCAACTGAAAATTCAAATTCGAACATTTTTACGAAAACAATACTTTCTCCATATACTACGTATAGGGTGGAGAAAGTAAAAATAGATGAAGTTTTTAATGACACACGAAAACGTGTTCTGTGAACCATGATCGGTGCTCATTTACTACTCCCAACCTTATTTATTTCTTTCTCGCCATAATAGTCACTGCCATAGCTCATCTTTCCTATCGAAATTAACTAATAATAAAAGAGGTGTAGCAAATTATCTAAAAATCACCCTGTTTATAATTAATTATTGAACCATAACACAAAATAAAAAAGGTACATGATTTACCTACGTTTAAATTTATTGGCAATAATCTGTTCTAAACCCTTATATATTTGAATATTTAATCCCTTGTTTTCAATTTGTAGTGTGTGAGAGGGGGGGGGGGGAAGGTGGTTCAAAACCCATTAGGGTCAAAATCAATAGGCTAAGTAAAGGGGATTAGCAACTCAACTAAATTCATTATTAATACATTAATCCAAAAGCCTATAAAGGAAGTTGATAAACAAGTCTGAAATGACATTCTCTACACGACACGCACATGGACAAAAATGAAAACTTTTCTTATAGCCTTTTCAATGATTAGCCTTATACAGGAAAAAGGGCAAGGAAAAACAATAACTGCCGACAATTACAGTTTTCCCCTAAAATTAAAAACAAGAGCCAAATTAGGCACACACACACAAAAAAAAAAAAAGAAGAAAATTCACATTTAAATTAAAATGAAAACTCTTCCAACAATACTAACAGCTCTAATTTTTTAATTAATCTCAATATTAATTAGTCTTTTTAATTGTTTCGTAGATAGGTATCTTTTCACCCTGTGGCAGATAATTTATAAAAGATGTTTTTGATGGTAAAAATTATAATTTTCAATTTTGTAAAATTGGGTTGCTTGAATTTATTTGGTTTATTTCTATTGAATTATATTAGACTATGCATTTAGTTATACATTTTGAGATGTGCCTTACAAGTAATTAAAGATTAACTACTTACATGTAGTTTTGGATACCCTTTTATTAGCTAATTTCCTTAGAAAAGATGAGCTATTTCAGTGACCCATATGGTGAGACCTAAGGTCGAAATTAGTAAATGAGAACCAACCATGGTCCCCAGATCACATTTTGGGGTGTCATTAGAAATTTTATATATGTAATAATTTTACCTATATTGTTTCCGTCGTATGACTTCGTCTGCGTTCTTTAAAGCCTTCTTGAGCATTTCAATAAATCGTTTCTTATTGCTTTCTCGTGTACTTTGTAACATGGTTTCTTCATGAAATATTTCATCAAGAGAAAATTTGGTTTCACGTCAAAGTTGTTCAAAAATTTTGATGTTTTTTTTTGTCAGGGTACCAATTAAAAATTACAGCTACATATTGACCAACACACCACTGGGATCTCACAGGTTTTACATACTCTGTAATGGAATGATGTGTGTAACGAAGATTGTATCCCCTTACGCATGCCCTCTCTGTAAATAAGACATAGAAAAAGGTGACAGTTCGAATTTGAAAAATGCTTTTAAATTATCATCTGACTGCTTTGAGGATCTACAACAATGCTGACGATACTGTTAATAGAAGCAAGAGTAACAACTTGTCCTTAAATTAGAAATTTTCAAAGTTCTGCCCAGCCATTGTAATGGCGTAGCCATAGTAATGGCGTAGCCATAGTAAAGTACCCACAAAAATAACTACAATACAAAAATTTAACATTTGTTTGACCACTGACAAACGTTCCAAATCAACTGAATAGTAAATACTGAAAAGACTGGGGGAGCGGTCACATCTGCTCCCTCTACTTGCCCTTAACCAAACCACCCAGCATATAGTCTCGGCATCTAGGCCATCTTGAATCAGCACAAACAAAAGAGGCATTTCCCCCTGCTTAACATTTTGTCTTTATACAGGGTGAACTAAAAGTCTGGAGACACTCATGTAACTTTTGAGTGAGTAATTGGAAAAAAAAAACAAATTCAGGTAATGTTTACTAGGTATAAAGATGCACTTTTTTACGCATAAGACAACGTTGTTACCATTTCCAAAATGGGACATTTTGGGGATGCTCACATCTTTCTTCCAACTACTACAACATTGGAAGAAGGCCAGCTGAAGTCTTAACACTAACAACGTATGGGCGTTGGTCGACGAACATACGATGAGGTTCGTGACTGCCCACTACTCACCAACACCATACAACATGTACCAGTGCCATAATGTACTAATAACATACGACAAGTTATTTGTTTTAACCCATTCGTCTTACACCAGATATACTGTTTTCTTTCTACTACATTGTCTTACACTCCAGGCCTCATTAACGGAGTCGTATGTTCATGGTTCGGCCCCCTATAATAAACGAGCAAAGCAATGGTTCCCGGGTGGGTAGAAGGGAAGCGCCAATAGTGAAACGTATCGAGGACTTGGTGTCCCACAAACTCGTTGGTGACCCCCACAAGACTTCACTATTTTCGCTTGCCTCTTCACCCCACCACTGTTTTGCGCGTTTCAGCCACACAACAAACACTCATACTTATGTAGGAATGGGTACTTAGACTGGAATACACAACAATATGGGTACAATAAAACTATTTGAAAAAGTGGTCTTTTTGTTTTATTTTACGTATTAGTAAGCAGACTCAGAATCCAGGTAAATATTTTATTTCTAATGTTACGGTTGGCAACACTGGACTTGTTATGACAAATCTGTATCCTGGGTCTGAATATTTATGTTTCGATTTTACTATTTCTTGTTTAGTGATACCTGTGATGTAATTTATTTTTTTAGCGTTATTATAAATTGTGTTTAAAAACTTTTGTATCTTTTTAAAAATACTGTATGGATTTAAATTAAGACCAAGATTATTGATTTCTTTTCAGAAGTTTTCATTTCACGGGGGCTTAAGTCAGAAATCGTTAACTTTACAGGAGAAGTTAACTCATATGGCTTGCATTGCATTATATTTATAACAGCGAAAGGAGAAGGGGCGAGATAGGCAATACGGTTTCAACGGTTGTTTTGTGCTCAGTTCTCAGCAAGCCATTGCATAGTGGATAACGCGGCGTCTTCCTGATCAGAAGATACCGGGTTCGAAACTCGGCTAGACCAGGTAACTTTTCATATCTGTGGTTTGAGGGTTGGAGGGCGGAAATAAAGCAAACGATGGTTGGCTAGCTTCCAAGCTGACGGGATATGACTAGTTACCTGGTCTCTGGGATTTTTTTTTAATAAGATATATATATTATTAAAAAAACACGAAAAATTGCAAAAAGAAATTGAAAACCCTAGCAAAGAAGAGGCTGGAAGACATGTTTGAGGATCAAGAGGACCCTGACAGACCTTCATTAGGTAAATCTGCTAGAGTCTATTTCTTATAGGCTTAGGCTAGAGTTTATTTTGCCGTTTTCCGCAAAAAGGTTTTTAAATGTTTTGCTACACATATCTCAGGAACTATAAGTGATATTGTCATAATTTTGTTTTATTATGTTCCTTAGATCTAGTTCTATGTTTAAGGCAGAGGGATTTTATAAATAATAAATATTATTGTTTAAATTAAATTTATATGACTGAAATTCCGAGCAATTTAAAAAAAATTCATAATTCAACAGGCATAACATATTTTTAATAACACTCTGCTGAAAAAATTGTATTACACATAAAGAACAAAACAAAAAAGACTATGTTAATATCTATTTTAGTTTCTGATAACGTGTACCGAATGTTCACGGATTTTACATTGGCAAGATACAACCATCCGACTGCCCTTAAATAAGACACGTTTCAAAAACTATATTTTATCATCAGATATAATAAATTACCAGTTCACATTACACACAACACAACAAAATGCAACTCACGGCACATAACACATATCAATAGTTCAGTAGATGTCTACTACGGCGGGAAAAACTGTTCGCAGAGACTCGAAGTTCCTTATGGCCGAGTCGTACAATATGTTGGATTTAAAATGTAATTGGTCACTACTGTGTAAGCCTTATAAATTTCGAATTCCTCTAAACGCGTCATATATAAAGAACGCAGACGAAGTCACACGGCGGGCACAAAGTAGGTAAAATTATTACTATCAATAGTGACTTGGATACTCATACAGTGCTTTTTTAACTTCCCGCTAAAAATAAAGGGAAGTTATTGATTTCGGTCCGATTTTCGAAAGTCGAGTTTTCATTAAATCTCCACATTTTGAGGTCCCAGGAAGCCATTCTGACTATTCCCGCCGAGATGTCCGACCGTGTGTGTGTGTGTGTGGATGTATGTGTGTAAATAAATTTTTGTCGTACAGTTTCTCAAAAACGAATCAACCGATTGAATTCTACGACATGTCATTCGAAAGGGTGTATCAAAACTTAGATCTGATTAGATTTGAGAGTTAATCCATCGAGCCAATCCAAAGAAATTTAAAAAAATGACCTAAATTTTGTTTGGAATTTTTATGTTTTTTAAAAATAACTTTAAAGCGTGCAAAAAAATCATAATAAAACCATGTATACATTTTTTGTGCTTAAAAAACTGCGTCGACTGCTTTTTTGAAAATGAAAATCGGACGACGCATTCAAAAGTTATCGTTGTTTAAAAATTCACAAATTTTTGTTTTTTGGTATTTTTTTAACATATCTTCCAGATTTCTCAACCAATCAATACAAACCTGTAAATTTTCTTTTTGTGCTTTAAAAACTGTGTAGAATGCTTTTTTAAAAATGAAAATCGAACGACGCATTCAAAAGTTATCGTTTAAAAATTCACAAATTTTTGTTTTTTTGTATTTTAACAAATAATTCAAACTAAGCGGGAAGTTCTAGGGTTGGCCTGCACGGTCAACCAATTTCTAGATTTTTTTATATATATGTGTTCGCACTCTAATGGCAGCAGTTTTTTTAAGTTCGATTTGGTACACATGTTGGTTGTCCTGAAACTTCTCCCAGTTTGGCCTATATACACAGCATCACACTTTCACTTAGAAACACCAGATTGATAAATTATATTGTATTTGTCTTTTATATCGCATAGTCTTACTAAGGTTATGTATGTGGAAAGCTGGTTTTATTTCAGGGGGCAGAATTTTGGTAAGTTTCTTGCGAGTTGTCCTAAGTAAATAACCTTTCTCAATTTATGGTCTCGTTTGACAGGGAGACTGCTCGAGTAACCTGTGCAAAGGTTTTTCTTATATTCACATCTCTTGAGGAGTTTATCAATCATTTTTGTATTATATCTATTACTGACTGCTATTTGTTTGATTATCACGAATTCTTTGTTGAAAGATTTGAGTTTAAGTGGTATGCGGATTAATCTAGATATCATGGATTAAATGCTGCTAGGTTGTGGGAAACCGGCTGACAAGAATCAGTAGCTGTAACACTGTCTGTGTAAGTTTCCTCAAAATTTCAAAGTCCATCTTCAACGGCGATACAGCAGAACCTCGGTTATTTGAGATTCCGTACTATCCTAGGCAAATAAAAAAAAAACTTTTGTCAAAATCAATTCTGTTAACTTACAAATAAATGTAAGTTAACTGAATTGATTTCGATAAAGAATTCATAGCTTGAGAGGATTTCACAATAAGTAAATTTATAATAAAAACTTTTGTGTTAGATTAAACAGAAAGAAAACAAAACTTTCGTTTGCCTTGTACATCCTGAAAACATTTCCGCTCCTTACCCAACTCAATAGTATGGTGACCTTTAGCGGACGGGTAGTATAGTGAATGACGAAGCGGTCTTGGGCCTGTAATACACTCCCCTCTTCACGGCATTGTATTTAGGGCAACATTCATTCGCACAAGTTATTTCTTCCCCCTGCTACTATATTTTGTTCTTTTGTTTTTAGTCGGTGTTAAACTGTGTGAACGAGAGAGTGTCATTATGAGTGGAAAGTGTGTTGTTTTATTTTTAAATCAAAAATGGGAAGCAATTAAACGATTAGATGGAGGAGGTTTAATAAGAAAAGTGGCAAGTTATTTAGATGTTGGGAAAGTAATTATTGGGGATTGGAGATATTGATCGGAAATTGAAAAGTGGGTATCTTTATTCAAATTAATAAGAGGCTAGGCAATCGATGAAAAAAGCGAGCATGAAAAAACTTCAGAGGCATTATTATTGTGGTTTTTATTACAGTAGCTTACAGTATACAATTTATTTCATTTGAGTACATTATCAAACATTCTTTGCTTATTTAAAACTATATTATTTAAAGCCAAATAAAGAAGTAGGTATGGCTCCAAATCAGTCTATAATGATGTAAGTGACATGGGAGCTCGCACATTAATGGTTTTCTTACGTATTATCCGAGGTCTGCCCAGTCCCAATTACCTCGAATAATCGAGGTTCTACTGTACTTAAGTCTAGAAAGATCAAAGAATTATTGTATACATTTCCATCGTAAAGTTAATATTAGGATGTCTATTGTTATGAAATTTAAGAACATTTTTTAGCTGTTTAGAAGATCCAGTCTAAACACAAAACACGTAGTCTACGTACCACGCCTAGAAGAGTACACCGGTTTTAACAGCCCCTGCCCTGGAGCTAACCTTTTCCCCTTGACCATCTCCCTGCTCCTCTCCCTCAAATTTTTAGCGCACGTGTTGTTTGTTCTGTTAGGTTAGTAGTTCACTTGTTAATGGACTGGAAAGATCGAAAGTGGTCGTGATTTAATAAATAGTGTGTGGATTCTAACAGCGTATGTTTTTATTTAACAACTCCATTATGATGAACAAAGTAAAAGCATCAAATTTCAAAATTATTGACATTAAAATAGGGCACTACTGGCACTTGATTATCTCACGCTCTCCATGTCAAGCAAACTGATTAGGGTATCGGTACAACAAACAGTAGGATAATTGTGGGAATGGGTTAATAAGCAAACCAAATAGTCCTGTACAATAAAATAATTTTATTACATCTGTATAAAATATGTTTTTGTTTTCTAATTAATTCTTAAACATATAAAATAATTTATTAAATGAAACAAATACAAGTCATAATTAACAGCAATGTAAATTCAACAATATCAACATATTCTAATCACCATCATTCGAGACATTCTCTTTACATACATGGGAAAACTTTAAAAGTTCTGTAAAAATATTAATTCTGTTTACACGTTTGCATAAGTGTGCTTTAAATAATTTGCCATCATGGGAATGTGTACGGAAACTGTTTTTCTTGCAGATTTAACAATTTAGAAAATAAACGTTAACGTGACAGGCATGAGTTCAGAAATTTCTGAGATGAGGCAGGAAGGATTTTGGATTTTTTTGAAAGTTGGAGCTTCAGAATTGGTCTAGTAAAATAATTGCGGATAATATTCGGCCCAGTACGATTACAGTACACCCAACGGGATTGGACCCTTTTTCGAAAAATGAACTGGGTTAACCTTCTTGGTATTAAATTACCGTGGAAAATAATTCTTGCTCAGACTAGGTTATTTTATAAATGTTAAATAAAAGAGAAAATAAATCTACAAGATATTGAATTTTTAAAATTTTAAATACTACTGAGATGAAATAAACCCTGGACCCGACTGCGACAACCAGTCACGTTTAGTAACAGAATATACTCAGTCGAACATAGCTTAGTTTTAGACAGCTAGAAACATTATTTCATTCATCTGTAACCTATTATGGCAGTGTAAATAGTTCATTTTAAAGTCAAGAGGGTGTAGCACTGTCAGTGAAAGAATTATATCGGTCACATTGACACAATTCTCAAATGTTAAAGTTTTATAACATATAAAAAGTCTGTCCATTAGAAAAAAAATCGGGAGTGTAAGGGATCAATTGTCAAGATTGAAACAAACATTATATAATGTCAGACAGACAGGACGTTCAATGAACGGTACAAAGAACATCTCCCTAACAATAATTCCATAATCACAAAGTCCAATTACATGCAAGGAGCTTCGTTAATGCATTACGTTAACCCTATATCTGACACCTGCAATGGCAAGCCATTTTGGTGCGTTTTGTAAGCATTTTTTCAAAAATTCGCCAAATTTAGTAATGATATCCGAATTGTAAAGTGTTCAGTAGCTTTTTTTGTAGAAGAAGGTCGAAAGAAGTCATATATTCAACTGAAAAATTGATTGATATAAAATTAGAAAAGGTATTAGATCAGGAAACACAAAATTTCCAGTAATGGAAAAATCCCACTTTAGGCTTACATAAAAAGTAGTATTTGTATTTAGGCCTTCACATTTTTTTTTCAAAATATACAAAAGTTTTTTAATTTAGCTCTAAATAAAAGTGTATAAAAAAATATATAAATTTCAATGTTTTTTAGAAAACATCAGTTTCTCATTCTACTACAAGACTACAAAATTAGGCTTATTTTGAATAGTAATTTAGGAATATTTTCTTTACCAAAAAATGAAATATTATAACAAATTGTAGAGAATAAATCGTAGAGTTAAACTGTATACTTGAAAATTCTTACTTTATAAACTTATTACATTAAATTAGATCGAATAAAACACTCACTAACGTATCGTATACAGTCGTGACGAATAACGCGTTATTGATTTGAAGAAATGTCTGTATTTCACGGAAATACCCAAATAGAATCTGAACACTAAAAATGAGGTTTACTTTTATATCAAATCAACATAAATATCATTATATAAATATATCGATTACAAAATGTGCTTTCTCATTGGTTGAAATCTGTCCAATTGCAAGGGTTTACAGAAAACTTCATATCTAAGAAACTATAAGAGTGACAAATGATTGGAAGTCAAAGTTAGAAAGTTTAAATCTTGATGAATCCAAAGGCGTCCTTATATTCTTTCAAAATAAGTGTGTCTAGCGATTATGAGCCTTAGAAAAGTGACAAGATTGCATCATTTCTTTGTGTTTTCAAATCTAGCGTCAGATGTTTAGACAACTATGATTTTAAAACGATGATTACATATATAAATATACGTTTCAGAACAAATTATTAAATACAAAAATTAAAGTTTAAAACATTTCCTTTCAAACGGTTTTTGTTTTATTAAGAGTGAATAATTTTTAGTGTGTGAAATATACAATTCAAGTTGAGTTGGCTCAGACTACTCAATTGACTACTGCGGCGGGCTGATAAGTCTCAAATGAGACGTCTGACAGTTGTAGAGTTAATGCTTAGCTTGCGGGAGTAAAGGAGAATTCAGCCTAAAGGGAATTTCGTTTGAATATTTACAATTTCATTAACACTACAATGCTTCCACTGCCAAAAAAAAAAAAAAAAAAAAAAAAAAAAAAAAAACACAACTGATAACCAGTTGAGTACACACATAATAATAACTAGTGGACAT
>JAGFPH010004119.1:42341-63579 GCA_018207615.1 Philaenus spumarius
ATAACTAGTGGACATGGCAATGCTTCGCTATTGCTTGATTTACCTAACCTAAAATTATATTCAGTTTTTGATCCAAATCAGTTGTTGATCAAAATCAGCTGTTTTAAGCTTTTCATACGAACAGCTGTTTTTTGTGCCCCTGATAAAATCAAAAGAAATCTTTCTTCTTCTTCCTTAAGATTGACCTTCCATAAGATTAACATGGCAACTTTGAGGGCCATTGGGGCGAAGCCCTTAACATACATTGAGCTCATTTTAAGGGAAGCACAACTTCAGAGTGAGCTCTGTAAAATGACACCAAAAACATCAAAATCGGTTAAAAACTCTAGGAGGAGTTCTACTCACAAAATAACCCCTAGCAAATTAATTATGTATATAGATAAAAAAACAGATAGTAGCCTATGACCCTGTTATCTCACACTGGCCAGTCGCACATTATTTGTAACACTTCACTCCAATGTTGTAATTCCCATTAACCAAAATAACATTGGTGGAAGATTTAGATTATAATACTTTTGTAAATTTTACTGTGTAGTTCTCCTCTTAGGACTCCCTAAAAGAGCTAAAATAGTAACCTAATTAGTAAGACGTTTCTGTATGTCACTGTTAATTACATAACAATAACATTTTTTAAAGCTACCTACATGATATTTGAAGGAAGCGTAGAAAGTTCAAAAATAAAATGTAAAATTATTTTATGATATCATCTTATTAACCCTAGAGAACTCGTGTGGGGTAATTTTTCTTCCAAAAACTTTTTAACAAACAAAAAAAAAAACAATGTTGGCGTGGCTTTTAAGGGTTTCTTCCTCGTCATATCTTCTGATAGACTCCTAAGACTACCTGACCTTGACTCAAGCACAAGTAGTCGCTCACTCTTTACGATGTAAAGCTATATTTGCAGTCGCTTGGAGACTTTTTACCCCATGCGAGAGCTATCGTTCCGGCTTTTTATACTTGTAATTTAATATTTATTTTTTATTCACTTTAGTGCTAATTGTGTTAGAAAGGACAATACCATTTACATAAGTAGGCTATTAGAAGAGACAGAAAACGATTGGTGGCTAATCGTCCTACGAAGAAAGTGATGTTGAGAAAGTGCTTATAATTTTGAGACTGAATAAAGAGATGGTTTCCACTTTCTTTTGCCCGTTCTACACTTTGATGATGTTTCTACCAGAGCGAACTGAACGAAAATAGATAAGGTAACACATGTGAGACAGATTTTTAAAAAGGACATTATGCTATCTACAACTAAACGTCAGTTAGCATTAATTCTTGAATGATATTTTCTAAAAGCGATCCAAAACAACGTATAACACACATGGTATGAACAATATACATGTATATAAGTAATCTTCCCAAAATTTTTAATAATTTTATGCGTGTTTTTTGCCCAAGGAACTTGAGACAAAAAGACAACAAAATGCTGTCCTAACTGAGGAGAAAGTATTTGCAAAGACCATTTGGTTGAAGACTATGGAGACTCTACCAAAAAATGTGGTAAATAAACTTTTTTATGTATAAAAAAAGCTATTGTGCTTATTTCACCTAAAAAACTAGTTGGGGTAAAAATCACCCCACTCGAGTTCTGTATGGATAAGAGGCTAAAACTTGTTTACTTGAAAATACTGGATTGCATCACAAATTCCGAACAACACCAAAACAGTCAAGTTTGAAATTACTAATATTCGACTATAGGAGGCAGTGATATTCTTGTCCCCAGTACAATGCACAGGGAAAGGGCATACTTAGATAATTAAACATCGAGAGAGTAAAAGTCAAGTACTTTTTGAGAGCATGTACTATCGATTATAGCATGGCTTCATGCAAATCATTTCTTGAGGCAGGCTAAAATGGTCATTTGCCTCTCTAAGGCCAAAGCTCAAAATCTTCTAATTTTTAACTTCAAGACCAAGACCAAAGTTACGTTAGTTACACAATAATCGGCCGAGCTGGCGCGTGGTTAGCGACGACTTCTTTGTGTGTTGACAATATTTTGAAATTTCCAGGTTTATTAAAAAAATCACGCATAATTCACGGAATTTTTCCCAGTAGTAAAAAATCACGTATAATTCCCGGTTTTCCAGATTGGTGGACACCCTGATTAAGGATCAAAACTGTGTAATTTTATGAATACGATGTAACTGAGTACGTAGTAAAACGGTAAATAAAATACCGCATCAAGTGTCAAAGCTGATATGAATAACAAACAAACAACTCAACAACTGCGGTCACTAGTAATGTGATGACTAGAAGTGAGACAAGGCTGTTCACTACAACACAACCACACTCCCCGTTTCCCGGACATTTACACCAATATATTACCGATCAAAACTGTTTATTTTTATTAAAACTATGTAAGTAACCAAGTACGGAGTAAAACGGTAATAATACACATGGAAAGAGTATTTTTTCTGGTTTTGCTGTTATTTCAACTTTAATTCGATCAAAATACATATTAAAATTAGCAAATAACGTGTTCAAAAACGGGGAGTGTGGTTGTTGTTGTAAGAGCCCAATAGGCTGTTACCTACAACAACCACACTCCCCGTTTCCCGAAGACGTTATTTTTGCTGATTTTCAATTCATATTTTATCAAATTAAAGTTGAAATAACAGCAAAACGTGAAAAAATACTTTTTCTATGGGTATGCAAATCGAATGAATCACGGAGTAAATCAAATGAGTCTTGATTTAATTTTTAAGAGTCGTTTCTAAAGGGAAAATTAAACATAGGGTCTAGGAGATTTTCCGTGACCGATATGTAAAATCCGTGACTTTCCCGTGACCACTTATTAAAATCCGCGACTTTTTCGTTACTTCCGTGACCGGTAGACACCCTGTCTATAGAGGGCAATCTGAGATGGATTGTATGAATCCTTACTGGTCATTGCCCGCCCAAGTACCACCTAAAAAAAAATGGGGCTGCTTTAGGAAGACTCCTGTTGATTTTACCCCCTTGGGATTGAATCGGCTCAACACCTGCTGTGCGAGTGCAAGGCTCTTGGGAGATTCATGGTACTCGGAAGTGCTTCTGTTAGTACGGCAGAGGTCAGTGGTGTTGATCCCAAGACCTTCCTGGGTTTCGTAAGAGACCTCGGATGATCATTAAATGGAAAATATTACCGCAATAGATCTTAGTCGGTCGCAACGGTGGGGAGGCCTTTTACTCCTCTATCTCTTGGAAAAAGGGGTTTGTGTTAAAAGCATTACTTCAAAACACTTATATCCTGTACACAGATAAAATGGCGGATATAGATCACAGGAAAAATAAAACAAAATCCATGCCTATGAAGTTTTTGAACAACTAGCAAATCTGTATTGCAAATAAATTTTTAAATTTATTTGGCAAAAAGTCGTCTAAATGAGTCTTGAAATCGTGCTCATGGCCTAAAGCATTTTCTTATAAATCAAAATCCGTAGAGTGTTATTAAAGTTCCTGTACTTAATGAACAAGTCAAATTCACAAATGAAATGTTATTATAAGTAAAATTAAATTCCTATATTCTCCTTAACACAGTCTCGTCCAACATTAAAGTCTCGACCAACAAATTTCCCAGAAATGTTTTACAAAAAACATCGTCTTATAAATAAGCTCAACGTTTCATAAATACCTAACTCTTAAAAACTCTACCGTAATATTAAATACAATCCGCAACTATTTACAATACCTCACCTAATCAGTCAATGTTTTCTCAACCGACAAACATATACAGCAAATAGGTAAGACATATAATTACACGAGGTACACAGTGAGCAAATCATGATCCTGCTCGACGACTAGAGGTTACTCGACCAGCAGACACTTAGAACTCGTTGACGTGGAGATGGGATGTGTCTCTCTCTAGAGGGTTGTCTTTTAATAGAGTTATAATCATACTGAAATAACACAGAAAACAAAGATTAACAATCAATTAAAGGCAATATGAGTAACTAAACAACAAATATTCCTGAAGTTTAAGAAATGTGTCAGTTTATACTTTACTAGCAGAAACATTCACGTACGAGGGGGTACCCAAAAGTAACCGGAATCGCGCTACCGTGGGCGGGAGTTGTGTAGTACGCATTCCTGTTGCTAGGCATATATAGTGCAAGGCGTATTAAAGAAGGTGTGTGCATGCGCAGCTTCTCCCTCCACTCCAGCCTACCCGTGACGTAGAGTGCTACAGTCAGAGCTCCAGTCTAGACTCCTTCCCCATATTTACCACCGAAACCTGTACGACCTTCAAGCTTTTTTGAAGTCAAATTATGTTATTAATTATAGGCAAAATAGTGTATTGTAATAACATTTCTTATAATTAATAACCATTAATTATAATGCCTTTTTGTGCCGTGTTTGGCTGTTAACTCAAACAAAAAAGACAGCTTTTTACGAGTAAGGTTTCATCGATTCCCAAGAAATGTTGATCTACGAAATAAAAAGCTACACTATCCCTGATTAACATAGGCTATAATTCATTTTAATAAAAACATTTTGTATTTCAATATGTGTAAATTTAGTCGGAAAAAATCTTAGGTTAGACCTAGAATGATGAACCAACACATGTAGTTACATTCATTACCACAGCGACCAATTGAAAAAAATAACAGATAAAACGACTGTTTGCTCCAATATTTCCATTAACAGCTGATTTCATACTTTGAAGCGATTATTTGTATTTTTAACTTTTAGGTTATGTTTTTATTAAAGTGTAGACCTGAGCCTTGCTGGTTCTTTTAACCTTTATTATAACCGCTGTTATAAAATATACACGAAAAATTTTATTTGAACATTTAACATTATTTACCATCTTAGCTTTGGGGTTATTATGAATCCTAAACAATTATTATAAAGAAAACATAAAATGATTATGTGTTAGAAGGTTCCAACGAGGTTGGCGTGCGGAGCACGCAGGGGTTTCCCCTATTTTTGTATATTTTGGGTTCATAACTAAACAATTTTGTAGTATTTTTCTAAAACCTTTACTTTTGAAACTTTGGTTTACCAATTTGTTTTTTTTTCTTTTGAAACGCAAAAATAGTTAGAGAAATTTGTTTAAATATTTTGTTTACATGGCAATGTTCTCCATACTTTCCTGAACAATAAAATGTATAATAGTGTACACTTTACTTGAATAGGATACATTCTATCTAAGTGATAATGACAAGTGTACAAGCAGTAAAAAAGTGCCTGACGCTTAGACGGTTAAAACATACATTTTTAGAGTATTAAAATTGTTTTATGTTCGAAGTGGACAGAATTTATGCCATAACTGAAATGCTGTTGTATGTTATTAAATAATTTTAAAGAGTAACAAAAATAAAATATTGGTGGTACAAATTATTTGATTTATTTGATGTATAACTCTTTTAAAAAAAATATATAGCCCTAAAATATGCTAGGTTACAATTACAATTTAAAAAAATAATCACAACATTATTTTAGTACAGTAAAAAAAATAAATATTTGTTAGTAGTCAAATTTACTTACATAAGTAATCCCGTGACAAAATTTTGACATAAGTAATCTAGGATTAATACTGAAATAAAACTCAATGTTGTATTCACCACGACTTTTTATTTATCACCTAGACTAATATTTTTTTATTATTTCATTGATAATTAGTTTATATTAATTTTTATTTATTATTTATCCTTGGGCAGGCTAACTAAACAATCACAATTTTAGATAGTTTAAATTTTTGAAAAGTAAATTTAGTAGCCTACTAGTAATAGTAGGCCTAGTAAACATAACAAAACCAATAAACTGGAAAAATCACCATCTTATTGATGGTAAAAGGATTTACCCTATAGAGCTACTTAAATTTGACAACTCTATAAAAATTCATATTTATACATTAATCAAAATTTACCTATTCACAACAATGTGAATAATACTAATAACGAAGAGAAATGAGAACTAATAACAAATTGGATTAGCGTACATTCAATCGCCGCAAGAAGCGAGTAACTACGGTTCCGATTACAATCTTATTATGTAGGACAGCTATAACTTTCATAAAAAAAATTGATGTCAGTATTTACTACATTTTATTCTCTACATTTCCATGTCTTTGAATGCCTCCCGAAAGTAATAGTAAAAAACTTTCTCACTTAGGGTAGTTTTTATGTAAATCAAACCCGTATATTGGATTTAGGCTTGTTTCAAAATTATACGCCTAGGAATATTTGACCATGGACATAGATCATTTTAATGCTCACTTTATTACCTTTCCATCGATACCAAAAACATAATTTTTAGACAACCATAAAGTATTTAATTCGCAGTTTAAGCAAAATCTTACAATTACGCCCGGAACTGCTGGTTTAGTGTGTAGCACGTGACGTAGCTGCGCGGGCCGGACGAGTTCACGCTCCTCGATGCACACACCTTCTTTAATACGCCTTGTATATAGTGCAGCTTGACGCCATTTCAGTGAGAACGGTGTCGTCGACCTAGCTTGTTTTGTTCGACTGTAGGCTTTTTCCCACAGCAGCGTTTTTACCGAGCAGGAAGCAAAATTTCACAGCCGCACGCTGTTCACTTAAACTCGCCATAAAAAAAAAAACAAAAAGAAAAGAAAACAGCACCAGTGAAAACTATGAATACAGAAGGACGAAACAAGCCGGGTCGACGACACCAGTCTCACTGAACTGGCGACAAGCTGCACTATACATGCCTAGCGGCAGGAATGCGTACTACACAAGTCCCACCCATTACAGCGCAATTCCGGTTACTTTTAAAGTAATTCCGGTTAAAATAAGGCTTGTTAATGTTAATAAATATTGCTTTCAACCTTGCAATTAAACCACAATCATCCAGGACTTCACCAAGTTAAATTAACTATCCATATTCATAAAACTTCCTAATTTCTGTTATTGTGCTCAAAAACTCAAAGTGCTAAGAACTATTTTGTTATTTCAGTTTATTTTAAAACTTTTTAGAATTTACCTCTTTCCACACACCGGTTCATAAATACGAGGGGGCATTCAATGGCGACATGTTGATTGAGGATAAACCTCGTTCTGGACGTCCATCAACTGCCCGAACAGATGAAAATGTTAAGAAAATTTGAGACCTTGTGCTCGCAGAACGTCAACAGAATATTGATCAATTGTCAGAGATTAGTGGGGTATCTTGGGGTTCGGTTCAGCGAATTTTGACCGAAGAGTTGGAAATGAAAAGGGTTGCTGCCAAGTTTGAGCCTCGGGTTCTGAATGACAGTCAAAAAGAATGTTGAGATGAAACAGCTTAAAATTGATCCAGATTTCCTATCGAAGGTCATTAATGATGATGAGTCTACTATGGTTACGACCCTGAAACAAAGCAACCGTCAAGCGAATGGAAGACGTCATTGTCACGCCGTCCGAAAAAATGTCGTCAAATTAAAAATCAAGATAATGCTCATTTGTTTTTTTTTGTATGCGAAGAGGGTAGTTCATTCAGAGTTTGTTCCACCAGGTCCGACCGTTAAGAAAGCTTTTTATTTGGAAGTTTTAATAAATTTGCGCAACAGTGTTAGACAAAAAGAACACTGCGGCGGACAGGAGACTGTTTTTTCCACCACGACAATGCACCAGCACATACTGCTATCTCTCGTCGTCAGTTTTAGGCAAAAAATGGCATGGTTCCGCTGTCCCCCGCACCTTACTCACCTGACCTGGCTCCTTGTGATTTTTCTTATTTCCACGCATTAAAAATGGTATGAAAGATTTGAGAACGTTGATGAAGTGAAGAAAAAAACGAAATAGGAGCTGTCAGCCATCACTGAGGATGAGTTTCAAAATATGTTTTGAATAGTGGAAGTACCGATGGGACAAATGTATCAATTGTAATGGTGAGGAAAGGGTAAGGTTGTTTTAAAAAAACTGAAATATATAGTTTTTAAAAATAATTCCTGTTTTTTGGGGTGCCCCCTCATAACGTTAAAAACTAATTGTTTACTAACTCTTTAACAGGCAACGTCTGATACATGGTTTACGCGAAAAAAAAGCCAGCGTCAGACTGATTTGACATGACCAAAAGCATTTTTTAAATGTGATAATCAACATGTAATTCTTGTATAACAACAGTCTTATAATGAACCAAACTAGTTAGTTGTGTGTAGACTAGTGCTCAGGAGAGGTGAGTATTTTTTAGTGGGTAACCCTTTGAATTTAACATCCTTAAATGATGCGCGCCCACCAGGAGATAGGGAGTCCCACACTAAATGAGTAATGCACTTTTAAAAACCTCAGGAAAACTAGTTAGTTACAGTGACATTTATCAAAATTACTTAACAATTTTTCAAAAAATATTTACAAATGTTGTCTTTTGAGCATGAGGCCTATTACTATGTTTAGGAAAATTCACTATAAAAATTTATGTTTTGATAGAAAGGTATAATTTGTTGTATGAATGTATCTGTTTAACAAATTAAAAATATTTAATTATAAAATATGAATAAAATGCATATACGTTTAAAATTAGTTTTTGATCCCATTTCTACAGTTCAGAGTAAAAAAAAAATAAAATGATTTTTTCCAGATTTTACACGATTAAGCAAGGATAAATATTCATTATTTTTCAAATAATTATAAAGTAGATTTAATTGGCTAAAAAACAAAAGATAAACCATTAAGATCGGTCGATAAATACAAATGTTATGACGTATAATCTAAAAACTGCAAATTCACTGATTTTTTAAGCCTCGGCTCTTTTGGGTAGTGCCACCACGCCAGATACTGGCATGCAAAGTGTTAAAGAAAAACTAACACATTTAAAAATAAAAAAATGTCTTAATACTTAAACAATTATTCTTGGTTTGATTGCAGTACTTACCAATATAAATATATAAAGAATGATATCAAGTACCAACCAAGGTAGATCATACAATCACGCATGTGTTTTTTTAGTTGACCCCTGTTATGAATTTCCGTAGGATCGTAAACCCCGGTATTCCCTGAAGGCACCGTCATATACCTGTATAAACAAACAAACCAAAATTAATTAAAACTACAAAATAAAAAAGGGGAAGAATTGAAACATCTATCCCATTGAATCCATAAAGTTTATAACATACGGGTGTTCCACAAGAAAAGGTAAAGATTTTAGGAGGCGATTCTACTTCTAAATATTAGGAAAATTTCTAATAAACATAGGTTAAGAAATGCTTGGTTTTCGAATTATTCTCCATTTTTTATTTTTTATTAAACACTTAATATCTTTGGAAATAGAAAAGATATTAACCTCAAATTTTGTGTAGCCTACATATTTTTTACGTAACATTTGACCCTTGTACAAAAATCTGTCTGTACCCTTATTGTAGTTTCTGTATTATTACAAAAAATAAGAAGGAATTATGTTTTTAGTTTTATTTTCTTATTTTTAGTTTCCTAATAAATAAATAACTCAATTACCGGTATCTTTTGAGCTATGGGAAAAATACAAAAAAAAATTGTTTATTAAAAAATTCACTTTTATTGTTTCCTATATTTTTTTTTTTTTTGTAAAGTTAGTGGTTGGAGAGATATTTCACACTAAACATTTTAAATGGCCGCCATTTTTAAAGTATAAAAAATAACGGTGTGGATTTTTGTACAAGGGTAAAAGATTGTGTAACAAATATGTACACAAAAGATATTAAGTGTTTAATAAAAACAAAAAACAAAATGGTGGATAATTAGAAAACTAGGCCTAAGCATTTCCAGACCTATGTTTATTACTTTTTTTTCTTATTTTTAGTAGTAGAATCATCTCCTAACATACAGGGTGATTCCCATAATGTTCTGAGCACTTTCAGAGCTGATTCCACTAGCAAAAATAATGAAAAAAGTTTGTATATATAAACTGTAATTTAAGGTTACAAAAAATAAAAATATAATAATATAAACTGTTAAAAAAATGTGGGTCTTCGAAAAAGTTGCAAAAATAAAAAAAAATGTTCAAACTAATAAAAAACGTTATATGTGGATTATTACTCTCCTTACCTTTACTTCATATATTTATTCACCTTTAAAAAGAAATCGTCGCTCATAAAATAACTTAAGTATCATCAAGAACACTCCTTTCTCTTCAACCTCCATAATAAAAATTATACATCACATGTCTCACCTTAACTTCAACGTAGAACTCCACCTTAACATCAACATACAACTCCACCTTAAAACCTCATATAAAAACCTTAAAAAATCACCTCCACTTGACTCTTATAAAAAATTTAATAATCCACATATAACCTATTTGTATGCTCTCTTAGCATTTATGTATTTGTAATTACCTTTAATATTATACTACATTAATTTTAATTTCTCAGGTCTTGGTTCTTGGCTGTAAAGTACTTGCTAGTGGATGTGCATGGTTGACTGAAAGAACTTAAGACATCGTGGCGGAACAACTAACCTTTTACTTACACATCATAGAGAAATAATTATTTACAAACAAATACATTATCATCATAAAGCAGACAAGTTAAATTGTCGAAGATTTATACAAGATATTACTAAGACTATCTTACAAAGTATGACGCAATTGAATAAAAATGAAGTTACCTGTTAAAAAAGTTTAAATTTTAAAATTGCAGGCTGAAATAATTAAATCTTATGGCCATTACTACTTACGGAATCGTTCACTTTAACGTTTTTACCTAGGATTTCACTTTGATTGCACTAATATCTTGAATACGCTTCTTTTATAATGCGCACTTAGCTAAGCACATGGTCAAATTTTTAAAAGTTCACTTTTCGTCGAAGAAACACCATCAATTTTTCTGCCGAAGCTTACATGAACGCTGGAACACTCCTATTTCACTTTTATGCAACATTTGTTACTCTAATGTCGCAAAAACTACATTTTTATTGGAAAACACTCTTCTCACATTTTACCATACGTGTGATGTCTACGCCATACTTTATTGAAGTCTAAGGATGCAGTACAAGGCCTTCTGCATCAATTCAAGCCTCATGAGCATTATAATCAAGTTCATGTTCACTCTGTGCACTGACATATACGCTGATACTATAATATGCTTTTTTACATATGGTTTTCTTTTTTAACTTTACTGTTTCTAATTATTTAAATCATTCATTATGTGATCATTTATTTGTCTTTTTAATTGTTCGTTTTAACTGCACCACTGTTTTTAGCTAACAGGAACTTTATATAGTTTATATATGTTATACACATTATACACTTTTATTGATTGATATTTTTTAAGTCTGCTTTTTATCTTTGTTATTAATAGTCTGCCTATTCTTTACTTTATACTTATTTAAATGACTCTACTTTAATTATCTTGCGTCATAAAAGAATTTATACATGTATATAAGAATTATAAATGTTTACCATTATATATTGCGTCTTTTACTTTCATCAGACCACACCTCTATGTTTTTAGTCATTATGGGTATTTATTATTTTGTGTCATCACATAATATTCCTGTTACATGGCTGCAGTGTTACAAAACATAGGTCCGGTAATGCTTCGTTAGAGAGTAACATCTGGAGAATGATTCGCCCATGTTTCAGATTCCCCGCAGAAACTAAACCCTATTGAAATATGTAGGGCGTTACTTAAGCTATAAAATTAAATTAAATTTATGTAAAACGAGCAAACAAATTGAATAACACATATCTCAGATCTGTAACTACAGTAATTTTTGAGATATCTGACTCAAAACGCAAAGTTCGGTATCTTAAAACATCTTTTCTTTAGGTTTTTAGTATATATTAACTTTGTGACATGGGTATAAACCCATAAACTTTCTGAACACAACTTGTAGAGAATTTAATTTTGAAGATAAATAGGCCAATAAAAACAAACACAAACTTTAAAAAAATATGTTTTTCATTAAAGCAAAATACAGTAGACAGTAAATTGTAACATTTTTACATTTGGATTTTTTACATAAAACTTTAGAAAATGAATCATATTAGAAAGAAAATAATCAATGTACAATTTATGAAAAGAAATACACAAAAATATTGTTAATCTCAATCTCGAATGTAACTGCAGTTACATCAGCTGTTCTACAATTGCTGGTGGTTCAGCTGTTTTAGTTTTTAGTTTGTTTTTGTGGCAATGGCATGTTGATTTATTTACATTAGTAACCACATTAGTAAAAAGTAATGAAAATTTAAAGATGAAGTTAATTTACGTTCTAATGAAGAAGATAAACTGCTCAGGTCTGAGTTAGATGATAATAGTCATAATATTAGAGGAGTGAAAATTTAACAAAAATATAGAGGAAAGATGATATATATTTTTATTTTTTCTAAATTTTTAGCTAATTAGAATCAAATTAAGGTACATGTAATTTTGTACTGTGTAGAGATTTCATGTACTAGATCCTAATGCCTCAATTTTACCAATATATCAGCTTTTTAATATAACCTACAAAAATCATAAATAAAAAAAAAGAAAAACATAAAAGATTCAAAACAGCACAAAATTTACTAGATTTTGTTAGACCATTCAAAATTGAAGCAAATTTTAGTAAATAATGTTTGAATAAACTTCTATACAAGTGATTCTATGTGGGATGTTTTATCTTTTAATTTAACTGCATGAAATTCCAAAACCGGTCCAAAATACTAACACACACACAGGCCTAAACAATCCACTATCTTTCACAGATTATTTAGCACTAATAACTCTGTCAATCCTACCAATCGGAAACGTAAGATTAGCTAGCTCTAATTGGCCGAAAAGCTTAGGCAGGTGCACTTAACAACCAAAAACTCACTACACTAAACTTGCGGGACACTGAGCCAATCACAGTCTACTGATTGGCTCGCTTCACATCAACAAAACACAAAAAGAGACAGTCTTCTGCCAGCTCTCTCCGCAACGCTTAGAGACCATCGCTTCACTCACCACCACCAGCTGACTAGGAGAAAAAGGAACATGGCTTTTTAATTAAAAAATGAAATAGTATTAATTCAATTCCTTCTCTTGTCTTCTCCACCGTCATCACCTACTGATTGCCTCCTCTAAGGGAAATTCCAAATAAGGCTGGAGCCTGACGTACACTGTTAGCGATCACCTGCCCACAAAGAAACAAATGGGGTCCTGAACCCCGGGTATATCATCTCTAAGCAGCTCGACCCTTTTAGGACCAATAATTGAAATAGTTCGAAAAGCTACACAACGCTTTTTAGGACCACTCTACGATTTACCGCTCCACTACTTCCTGACCCTACAAGGCAATTCCATTCAACTCATCTCCTTCACTAATACCACAAGCTGTCTGTTCTCAGGTGCACCCATAAATCACCAACCTACGACAACACCACCTCTGAGCCTACGTCAAGTTATGATTGATGTATTGACATAAAACTTTATCAAAACTTACTCATAGATCATCCATGCAACTAAGGGCAGATTCCCAAGTGCCAGGAACCAAAAACCAAAAAGTATGAACAGTACTAACAGGATCGCATTGGCTACAAGCTTTGGTATCACCCACTGCAACATACAAGTACACAAAATTAAATTAAAATATAAGCTAGGTTACCGTTGCTTTAGAAAGTAAACGATTCTCATTTTATAAAATAAAATAATTTTTCTGAACTGTTTTACATTTTATAAAAATTACATATACCGTAGCGCCTCGATTATCAGAGGTAATTGGGAGCGGGCAAACCTCAGACAATACGGTAGTCCATGAGAAAACCATTGAGTTGCGAGTTCCCGCATCATTTATGAAGGCGTACTTCAAAATCTATTTTATTTGGCTTTAAATAATATCGTTTTAAATAAACAAAGAAGGTTTGGTAATGTACTCAAATGAAAAAAAATTGGATACTGTAATAAAAACCACAAAAATAATGCCCCTGAAGTTTGTTCATGCTCGATTTTTTTCATTGATTGTCTAGCCTCTTCTTTATATGAATACCATTGAGATACCCACTTTTCAATTTCCGATATATTTCGTCTCCAATCCCCGACAGTTACTTCCCTAATTCTTAAATCACTTGCCACTTTTTTTGTTGAATCACTTCCATCTAATCGTTTAATTGCTTCCCATTTTTGATTTAAAGTTAAAACAACACGCTTTCCACTCATAATGACATTCTGATTTACAAAGTTTAACACCGACACTGACTAAAGACAAAAGAACAAACTACAGTAGCAGGGGGAAGAAACAACTCGTGGGAATGGAGGTTATCTTAAATACAATGCCGGGAGGAGGGGAGTGTATTAAGGCCCAAGACCGCTTTGTCATTCACTTTGTACCCGTTCGCTAAAGGTCACCATATTATTGCGTTGGGTAAGGAGCGAAAATGTTTGCAGGATGTACAAGGCAAACGACAGTTTTGTTTTCTTTCTGTTCTAAACACAAAAGTTTTTATTATAAATTAACTTATTGAGAAATCCTTTCAAGCAATGAATTCTTTATCGAAATCAATTCAGTTAAATTACACTTCTTTGTACGTTAACAGAATTTATTTTGACAAAGTTTTTTTTCTTAAATTTGCCTCGGTTAATGCGGAAACTCGGATAAGCAACGTTCTACTGTACATTAAATACTGATAATTTGTTCAATATTATTTTTGTTTCAACTATTACTTTAGAGTGATTGCACTGTTTTAAAAATTGGGCGTAGCAAATCGCAAGCAAAAGAAATTAAAAAACCATCTGAGTCAACAGAAAGGGAACGCGCAGCCCCGATACTTGGAAACTGAAGTAGTAATGGGAATAATACACACACGCAAAAAAGAACGTTTTATGAACGCTATAGATTAATTTAAGATGGTATAGAGCCACGAAATTTGATTCCACGCATCTCCTGAACGACTAGTCTAATATGTTGTACGATACGCTAATTGAAAGACCCATCTAAACTGACAGAGATGTAGGAACATAGTTATTGCTCAGTATCGCCGTCCGGCCAGACGTGCATGTCCTCGAGCGTACCTACATTAACTTGAGAATTATTTTCTTTATGATCTCCACATGGAGTGAAACTTATTTATTGATTTGTGAATTAATATTTCTATTTTTCTGACGATGGTCGAATGACAGAAACCGCTAATACGGTAAGATTAACTAAAATTAAAGTTGGATTAGTTGGCGTAGTACTTATACAAGTTTCACGTAGTAAAACTATCCCAATAACCCATAGCTGTCTAACAATTTCTCAGACAAAGTGTATTGAACTTTGGTTGAAAGATCAAAGTCTGTAACACTCTTATCACTTGATTTAAAGTATTATCTACTTGTAGTAAATCTCGGCTAGATACACTAAGATGCTACGAGTTTACCTTTGGACCAGTTCATTAATCTAAGCTTGGATCTATGATTGCAAAGCTTGGATATTTTGTTAGTTTTACAGTAAATTATAATATACACATGATTTTGTTCTTACCATGTTTAGTTTGGAACAGCATTGTTGAGCATTGAGATAGTCACATTCTAAGTCAGAAAGAGTAATTACCTGAAGAAAATGTTAAGGAACAAAACCAAACAAAACACAATGCTATTTTGTATACACACCCACATTATATTAAAAAAATAAAAAACTATTTTGTTTTAAGTGAGCCTATTTCGAACATAGCAATTTTTATGAAATACGATACCGGTAGGCTATTTAATTGCATAGTTTATCAGTTATGTTATGTGTTCTACCAGACACTGTTGTGAGTTCAAATGGAGTCACTTTTCGTACTAAAGATTCAAATCTCTCAGTCAGTTTTGTTTCCATTTGTTCAACTTCAGCTGAAGAAATAAATACACATTTAACTCCAGAAATATTCTCTCGACAGTATTTGAACATATCTTGAAGCTAGAAGCTTATCTTGGAAGAAGCTTAGAAGGGAAGCTCATGTAACTTCTTGTTTTGTTGTTTCGCCTATTCCATCGCAAGAATTCTTCCCGTGTGATGAGGCAAAGAAATTTCACTCTGCTAGTAAATCAAAATCATTTCGTGTTGGCAGACATTAATGAAGTTTTTCTTACTTTTGAATTGGCTGCTTGCGCCATCGCTAAAGTGAACGACCATTTTAACATTATGTATATTCTTAATTTCTCTAATGAGGTGATGTTGAAATGTGTATACAGTCGTGGTATTGTAATCAAGGTAGCCACTAATTACACAAATAGATTTGCAACATACTTTGTCTTCTTTTTTAAAGTAGATGACAAACCGATGCAATGTTGCTTGTGTATTAGTCCAGTGAAAACTTTGAATTTCATCCTGCACTTTGAATATATAGTTTCCTGCAAAATCACCGATCATTAAACAATGGGTTTCTTTCTGCTTTTCTTTCGTTTCCTTGAAATATTCATTATGTCCAAGCAATGAACGTGAGGAGGTTGCGAATTCAATTCATATCACCACTTGCAGAGACATGTAAGAACGGGAAAGATGTAGGCTGTACAGACAGTCTTGCAGATGGGAGGGCCTACACTTGCAAAATTCTCATCGACTTGTTGCAACATGATAACTGATATATCAATTAAGAAATGTTATTGAGTTAACCGTATGACCTCTTATAATTTTAATATATTTTTATTCATTTATATATATTTTTTAAGTAGGCCTATATAATAGATAAAATAAATACTGCTTCTTAACATAAGTGTTTTAACTTATTGCTATGTTATAGTTGAGTATTGTTTTTCGCTGATATTTATTATTTCTAGTTTTAAATCTGTTTTAATTATAAATGTTAAGTAGGCCTACATAAAAAAAAATAAAAGTTTTAAATTTTAAATATAAGTTAATTGTTTTACATAAAACTAATTCTCAATGTTTAACTTGATTTAAACAAGTTACTGTTTGCTAACTTGTCACTGCTTTAGCATATAGAAGGATAGCATTTTTACTGAAATTCATTGCTCTATTACTCTAACCTTTTGCACTCTATTTATTTGGCACTTGGCTGCTCCACCAGCTCCAATTAAAATATTACTGTTTGCAGAATTATTTTTGTAAATTCGCAAAAGAATTCCTAGAAATAGTAAACATAAGTTATTATATATCATTTTGTTCGGAATAAAACAGAGAATAAGGAAAAAATGGTTGAAAGATTAAATAAAAAATGTTTCATTGAGTAGGCCTATTTTGAATATAATCGGTCAAAAAAATCAATCGGTTATTTTGTTTTGTATTGAAATTAAAAATAAGAATAATAGAGTTTAGAGCCTTTAAAATACTTTATTACACTAAATGTGACCATAATAAATAATTTTTAAAATATTCTTGAGGTTTAACAACATTTTTTTTATTGACTAGGCCTGTTTTGAATATATTAGGTTAAACAAATAAAAAAAAATATGTTTTTTTTATGAATTTAAAAGTAGTAATAAAAATGATTAGAGCTTTAAAATAGTTTTTACAGTAAATATGTCTGTTAAGTATGTCAATTGTATTTATATTTGTTCAAAAATTTATTTTAACAATAAAATTTTTGCGAAATAATGGTACATAACCACGTTAAAGTATAGTTTAAACAGTTGCCATTTCTCAACACAAAATAAAACAAAAACAAGATCTTTACATTATTTACATTAACAAAATTTACACAAAACTGCAAAATAATAACGTACAGTAAAAATAAATACCACTTGAAAAAGCGTAAACAAAAGTTACAAGGCTCAAGATAAAAGACGATGCTATTTGTATTTCTTGATCAGGACTGGCAAACAGCTGCTCAACTTCAGAGATATATAAAATATATTCCACAGCCAATATAATCTGTCATCTGGTTTCTAAACTGTTTTAACAACATTGAAGTCTCATTAGACCGAAAACCACAGATTCTACACTTGTTTAGAACATAGAAATCATATTAAAACGTGTGTCGGAATGAGTCCGACAGTGGAGCGCAACGGCAAATTAGCGATGTCGGACTGAGTTCGCCTATGGAGCGCAAAAGGTTAATGTAGTTGAGTCTCAATGATATTTTTTTGTACGTATTCCTATTTATATAAAGAACATTCTGTAAAATGTTCACTCATTTTCATTCAATCCTTTTTTAGATATTGACCTGAGAAAATTGACGTTAAACGGCTCTCGGCCATTTTTGAAAAGCTCTAGAAAAAAAGAAGTGCATTCTTAGGACTACAACTTATACTGCAGGTAGTTATATAAGTACCGGTACTCAACACAGAAATGACATAGGCTATTATAAGAGAGTCTCTTTTCCTTCATAAAATTTTATGGTCATAAAAAGTAACAATTTACACATTTTTTCAAGTTTTTACAGGAAGAGTTTGACTGACTCTCTTAAATGACAGACAAATTAAAATAATGTATACCTGAAGTTCATTTTATGCTGAACACACTGTTTTTGTAATTATTCTGATATCTTTAAAAATAGCTTGGTAATTAAACTTTCCGCAAACCACTTCTTTTATTAAATTTTGCCATTTTAAGAATGGCTGCCAGAATGGTTGGGGAAAAAACTATAGCTTATAAACATTTTTCAATTAGTGTTTTGTAATTGTCTACCTATAGGCAATGAATACTTAACACTTATAAGAAGCGAAACCGTAGTGCTTTTCAGGGCGACGCTTTTGAGTCCTAAGATTTTCTAGTTCACTGATACTAAAACAGGTTTCGCTAGCGTCAACGCGGTGGACTGTACTTCTTTCCCAGACTCGGACTGTACATTTCTCACCAACTTGGAGTTTGGATCGTTGACACACCCCACCCCATCATACCCCGTCACTTTCACTCGTGCTAATTTCCAATGTTTGGGATTTTTGTGTTGACACATTAGGTTCCACCCTGACGGATGGCTTTGGTTGTTTTTCTTTCGGCAAAATACATACCTGCATTATCGATTTTTTCCAGACAAACCATTGCTTGGACGAAATAAATACACATGATCTTTTTTATTGAAAAATACCTCCCCTACACGGTGGTATTTTTTATTTTTCTCTATCTGCATCCCAGCTCGAAATATTAAGGATAATCGGGGAAAAAATGATAATCGATTTTTTTTCGACTTTGGGAAATCGATAGACTGGTAAACTTTTTTTATGTTAATATACATACTTTAAGGTACTTATAAAAACAAAATCAGCCGTATTGCAAATTACTGTTAGTTGTAACCTACACCGACTAGGCTAATGTTTTATACTTTTATTTGCTTAACAATGTTTGAACAAATCAAAAGTTTAAAAAATATTGGTTTGTAATGGTTTATCCAGTGTAGCCTTACAATCATCTATTACAAGTAAAATATAATTGGATTAAGGCTAAAATATAACAATGCGTTTAAAATCATAGTAGGCGTAATTATAAATCGGCTAAAAGCTAACATAGCTAAATTAAATGATAATTTTATTTAGGTATAGGCTTATATTATTTCTAAATATATTCAGCGAGTTAATATTTTCAACTGTTTCTTATTACTGGTTTGTCTATTCCCGAAAAAAAAGTTTTAATATTTCACAGCTTATATATATTTGAGACTGTCTGGGTTTATTCAGGGAAATTTTCTTCTTTCTAAAACAAAAGCTATACTGAACCGTAGTTTTGACCACTTAGGAAAAGGAGTACTTTTGACCACTTAAACGTTCGCGCGCATTATTATTCCATAAGAGCCCATGTTAATTCGGCACAACAATGGGTTGTATAGAACGCAACCTTAAAAGGGGAATTTTTCTTGTTCTCACAAACATGCGGTTTTTAACTATACATTTTTCCTTTAAGATATGAACTAACCATACACATAGTACGTAAAAGGTGTTATCAGATACGGGGAGAAAGTATGTAAATATAGATTGCCTTTCTTTTGCGAATAATATTTAACTTTTACAAATGTATGTTAAAGAGAAGAAATTATTTGTTTGGTTTTTATGTTATATGCTGTAAATATAAATTGCCTTTCTTCTGCCAATAATGTTTACCTTTTAGTAATGTAAATAGTAATGTAAAATATTTTAAAGCTGCAATTATTTGTTTATTTTGTACGTAATTTGCTGTAAACATAGATTGCCTTTCTTTTGCGAATAATATTTAACTTTTACAAATGTATATGTTAAAGAGAAGTAATATTTTGTTTTTTGTTTTTATGTAATATGCTGTAAATATAGATTGCCTTTCTTCTGCCAATAATGTTTACATTTTAGTAATGTAAATAGTAATGTAAAATATTTTAAAGCTGCAATTATTGGTTTGTTTTGTACGTAATTTGCTGTAAACGTAGATTGCCTTTCTTTTGGCAATGACAAGTAACTTTTACTAATGTAAGTATTTTAAAGCAGAAATTATTTGTTTGTTTTGCATGTAATTTGCTGTAGATATAAATTGCCTTTCTTACTTTCTATTTACAATGATTTATAAACTTTCAAAATGATATATTTTAAAGTTGTATTCATTGATTTATTTCGTATTTAATTAAATGTAAATATAGAATGTCTTTGTTTTACCTACTGAAATATGCATTCTTAACATGTAATTTGTATTTTAAAAAGAATTTTAACGATCATGTCCATAAACATTTATAACATTTTCTGAATTACAGTGGGTTATATTGTAGTTTAATAGAAATGTGTAATTTGTTTGACATAGAAATTAAATTTGCAGTTGTGTAATTGTAATTTTGTTTTTTCAGTCATAATTGAAATTATAAAAATAAATCATTGTGCTTTCAACTTGATGATTTGAGTATTTTTTTAGAACCAATAATAGTTTACGAAAATACGGTTTTTATATTAGCACAAACTGAGATGTTGAGTTTGCTTTATTTTAGACAATTATTTTTTTATTAATCTCATAATATTTTAACTTTCATTAATCATTGTTTTTTACGTTAAATATATTGTTTCCATTATGGACAATTTCAAGAGTCTGTGCAGCCTTATCGCAATATTGGATCTTTGTTAAATGCAAAGCGGAAGCAGTCGGAATTACTTTATTTTTGGCTTAAATTATATCTGTCGGCCTATTTAATCCTTATGGGGCAAAATCCAACTTGGAGCTGTATAGTCCTACAGAATTTTGACACTTCGATATTATCTACTGGGGTTGGACCAG
Organism: Philaenus spumarius; assembly: GCA_018207615.1. Classification (NCBI taxonomy): domain Eukaryota; kingdom Metazoa; phylum Arthropoda; class Insecta; order Hemiptera; family Aphrophoridae; genus Philaenus; species Philaenus spumarius. Next base: position 63,293 of record JAGFPH010004119.1, read on the forward strand.
TTGGGGGTGAAAGAGAAAGTTGTTCGTGTGTGTTGGCGAGAGAGACAGATATATTCGCCGCTCGGCTGGCTGGTGCCTCGAAATTAAAAACCTTCCAATTCATTCCTCACTCTTGGTCTCGGCAGCCCGCAAAAAGACTGGTGGCGCTCGGAGTGGATTTTTGGTAAACTACCAACTACTGTTCCCTTTTAGTGCATAAGGTTTCGCTTCTTATAGTGTTAAGTATTCATTGATTGAACTAATCAGTTTCTAAGGTATTCACTGTACTCCACGCATCCGGTCTTCTG
>JAGFPH010004119.1:64018-84237 GCA_018207615.1 Philaenus spumarius
ACGCATAACTTTGTATAACTAAAATCACAGTGTAATGTAAAGTAATCACTGATATTGTAATTTAGTATTATTTAACAGTGAAGTTTCTTTGTAATTAACATAGAAACATTTTTCAATTCTAACAAGGCCTTGTGCGAGCCATTATGTGAAGGCCTATTTTACAGCTAAAACCAAAAACATTATCTTTTGGTAATAATAGTTATTATAACTGTTTAAATGTAAAAACAGTGTTAATAGTAAATTCTGACCTGAAATTGTATTAATTATAAATCGTTAACTTGTGTAAGAACAAAGCCTTACTGTAAATGATTGGTTTGAACAAGTCACAGTAGCCTATTTCCAAAACCTGTATAATTTTGTATGAACAAAAATGTTAACTTTTCAATGGCAAAAGAAATTGATTTTTCTTTGTAGCCTATTTAAAATAGGTTATTCCTGGATCAAGAGTTAGAACCAGAGTTATATCAAGAATTAGACATGAGTTAGACCATGCTCCAATTTATTAGCTGAACTACGTAACAACAGCACCTAGAGTTGCTGCGGTAACCAACACTATGACTACAATATCCAGTGTCTAGCACTCAAAAACATCTTATCAGGTTTTGTCTAAAACTTTACCATTTAAAAAACTTTCTTCAGTGACACCAGTTTCAAACTTTGGGTTCAAACTTTACACATAATACCACTTTGGTTACATATTTAAAGAAATTTATAAACTTGAACTTTTTTATTTAAGGGACCTAACATATGTTTCTTTAGGCATCATGTCGTAATGCCTACTGTTATTGTGTTTTGCTCATAATTTTGTGTAAGCTTCGTTACTTGTGATTTTGTGTAAGGGTGTGTAAACTTTCAGAAGTCCATGGCATATTTTTAAGATTTCAAAAGAACTTGTTAGTTGTTAATTAGAATATATATATATTGGGTGGCATTGCATGCATGGGTTTAGGTTACGGTCTCACAGAGATTCAACTTATATTTCCACAGAAGGGTAACGTTACCATCATATTTTTAGTCCATTATTTTTCTTTTTTTTTATTATTCCAAATTAATTTAATTTTAAGGTTGGCCAACAAATAAAATAAAATAAATCAGAACAAACCATTGCGTAAAGCTTAACTTTGTTAATTATAGCCTATATAAAATCTAAACAAAATTATTATAAATTTATCTGTTCCTTATGTAATAATTTTTCTCTTATATTGAAATTTGTTTTTTTTTTTTTTTTTGCTTTCCATGCCACTTTGTGCCTTTCGGCTAACGAGCATGTTTTTTTGGGTTTTTAATATTTTATGGTCCCCCGCGGGATTTGAACCCGGGACGTCTTGCTTATGAGGCAAGTACCATAGCGGTTGAGCTATGACAGAGGACTGAAATTTGTTTAAGCAATAATTATTGGCAAACTGTAAATTTTATCAGCTTTACAACTGCACTTTCTTTTTGAATCTAAAATTCTCGAAATTAAATAACAAAAATAAATAATTGGTTTGTTGTCAATAGGTGTACTATTTTATTGAGTATACCATTACATGTAGGTATATATATTTATGTATATTGTAACAGTGATTTTCAGGTAACTTTCAGTGGTGCATATATATATATTTTTTTTCAAATCAAAAGTTCGTTATGGAAATTTACATTGTAAAGTGCCGACATGTTTTTCTCACCGTCCTCCCAGCGTTGTCGGATTGTTCTTGTTCTTTTTTGTGTAGAACAGTTTAGGCAACTCATTCTAATTATAAATAATGTAATAATACGATGAAATATTATAATTATACAAATATTATAATCATACTGTTATCGGCAACATAGGTACTGTGACTAAACAGTTTAGGTTGGCCCTCTGGTTTTTTTAATTCTAATTACTATATAAAGTGATAATACGACAAAATATTATAATTATACAAATATTATAATCATACTGTTATCGGCAACATACTGTGACTAAACAGTTTAGGTTGGCCCTCTTGTTTTTTTTTATTCTAATTATATTAAGTGATAATACGACGAAATATTATAACCATGTACAAATATTATACACAGGTTTCAAATAGAGATTTATACACAAGGTCACTAGATAGTAAAGGTTGCCTCATAGTCATGTAAACAAACTCAAACCTCCACTTTTTTTAAATGCGCAGTTATACTGTACTTTCTATTGTTCGATGTATTTGTTTTCGTAATTTTCGTTTTGTTACATTATTTTCACCGTTTCTTGCTTTGTGGATAGTTTTGGGGTTAATATTGTTTACTTTATTTAATTCTTACATGTTTGGTGTATGTGAAGTGATTTTTTGTTGTTGTTATAATTACGTCAAATATAGCGGAAAAGTCGAAACTTAACCTATATAATTTCAACTTTTATTTCTTTCATAACTCCTACAAATATTATTTCCCGGGAAAATTTTTGTTGTTTTTACAATCAGTTAGATGTGTTCTTTCATATTATATCAAATTCCCTTAGAAATCGATTGACAAGTTAAAGTAAATTTTTACCGATTTATCTATAAACACTCGGCACTGAAACCAGTTAAACAAAATTTGATGAAATATAACAAAACAATGGACATGAAAAATTACATAATATTGCCAAATTTATTTTAAAACAATAGGCTAGGCCTAGGTCTATATTAGTGTGTTAGTTAATGTGTTATTAAAGTAAGTTATTATGTTAGTTACATACATGTGCAAGTTAACAGCTAAAATATTACATGGATTTAAAACAAGGAAATTGGTATAAAATGTTATGAAAAGGAGATTTTAAGTTAGTCTAGTTTTGGTTTTTAATATACTGTATTAGTCTATTCATTTTAGGTTACAACCTAAATTTACATTTGATTTTCCACAATCATTGGAGTGTATAGGGGCCTAAGTTTCATTCAGCTACAACTTAAAAGAAAAGGTGAACATTTTTACATTCTCCAGAAATTTATGGTCTCACTCATCTACACTAGGCCTACATAACTCCAAGGCTGGTAGACTAGGCTACTATATTGGGCGCAAATTTACTATATTTATACAACCCTGTACGACAGAAATGCAATAAAAAAATAGCCTGAAGTTCTATTAGTCTTTAGTCACAGTATGTTTACCTGTATTCAACAATACAGTAGAATGTAAAACAAGATCGTCGTCTGTCTTTTGTTCAGCTTTTCTATATAAAATTAAATCTAACCTAGGCCAAGCATAGGCTTACCGGCAAAGAAGGCCATGTATGCATACATTTATATAGGCCTAATAAACTTTCCAATAGTAGCCAATGACACCTATAAATATAAATAACTATACATCTTTAAAAAATTATATCTAAGAGTGTGCATAAAGGATACAAAATATACCAACAAAAATAGGACTGCTCCAGTATCAACAATCGAAAATGCAAACAATAATCCTTCTCCCATTATAATTTTGAATTAGGCCTACTATTACTCCCAATTAATAGTAATGCATAACCATTCACAATAAATAAACTACTAAGGAGTTCAATAAACTTATAGAAGTAAACAAAACAACAAATAAGGCTAAAATTAAACCAATACAAAACAACTATGTCCAACTCCAAAGTCCAAGTTCAAAGTTCCAGTAAGTAAACTGAGCAACTGAGTAGAGTAGAGCAGACGAGCAGACTAAAGGCGGAGTAGGTAAACTAGCATTTAGTAGCACAATGACTAGACATTTAGTGAATCATTAAATATTATGATGGATACACTTATGCTCTAGGCCATCTCATACCAAAGATTATCTAAATACCACAGAGCAGTTTCTTATTATAATTATTTATTTATGTAATATGTAAATATATAATATATTTAAATATACCTTTACTAGCTTAAAATCTTTTGTGACACCAAATATGAAATATATCTACTAAAATACTATAGTAAAATGTTTAAGAAAATTCTTCGATAACTTTCTTGAGTTGACACAACTATATTGTTTTCAAGAACAAAAATAAAATTAAACACATACCGGTATTTAATATTTATGTTTGCATGTAAATACATCTTTGAGTTGTACGAACAGTTTTGTTTTCAGATATATTGGAAAAAGCTATACATATATATAAATACATAAAATATATAAAAAGGATCAATATTTAAAAACAAAATTGTAAAAACAAATTTGTCCAAACAAGAAAATGCCTACATTTAAATACTAATTTTTGCTGTACACAGATATTTTGCTTTTCTATTGATGAAGTAATAATTCTAGAAGATATTTGATTAGCTGTGACTACGGTAGTAAAGACATAAAGACATCCAGACGCAGCTGATAGGCGGTTTTTTCAAATTTTAGTTACATACAAAACAAAATTTTAGTTATGCTTTAAATTTAAAATGTATTTTAAGTTCGAATTAAAATTGCTGTAGTTCTTAATTTTATATAAGTTATATTTCAACCAGTATTTGTTATAATAATTTAACACCTATATTATAAATTCATAAGTGCAAACATACAATAATTAATAAGTTTGAACACAAAACATATGACAAACTTCATACAGAAGTGATGGTGGTGCATTATTTAAATTGTTAGGTTAAAAATTAAAGCTAGGTTAAACCTAGCTATTAAAATGTGGACATACAATTTTAAGGTTAATAAAGCATGAACACTCAAAATTCAATAATAGCTGGATCCTGTGTTGCAACATTGGTACTTGGTTTATGTATATTTTACGACTACAAAAGAAGGAAATCTCCTGGTTACAAACGTCATGTAAATGAAAGTAAGTTACTTGTCTTATAGTCCAAATAAATAAAATTAAACATAGTAAACCAATTTTTCATTGTCAATCAAATATGTTTTCAAATTGTGTTGGTTACAAATAAGTAAAAATCAGCTGTTATTTAAATACTAAAAATAAAAAAATAAAAATATTTATTATTTTTTACATTAAAAAAAGTTTTGTAACTTAAACCATTTTTATTATAGGCCTATGTAATTATTATATCTTGCAATTTAAGAAACTGGTTACATAATTTTAATATTTTAAGAAAATGTATTCAAGCATAACCTCTAATTTCCATAACATTATACCATCTGTTAAACCTTTTAGTAGAAACAATTTCAAATTGTAGTGTAATTTGAATAGTTTAGTCAGAATTAACTTCAAGTAACTTTTAAATAAAAAAATGTTGACTACAGTCTTTTTATAATTTTTGCTCTTTATTGTATGAATGTAAATATAAATGTATGTCAGTTTTGTATTAGTATAGGCCTACACATGTGTATGTATATAGTATTTCACAGTTTATATCAGATTTAATTAAAATTCAACCCTCAGAACTTATATCAACCTGGCAGAAAGTCTATATAAAGACCATTTAGATTTTGCGTTCATCAAATATTGAAAAATATATTGATTAACAACCGTTGTATTTGTTCTTGATTAAATAATGTCCTAAAATTCCCGCAACAGGATTTAAAAGTGATTAATTCAGTAGATTTTTTATACAAGAGCAACACTCGGTCAATTTTGATTGAATTACAGCAAAATAAGAGGCTATACAGAGTATGGAAATATGAAAAATAGATAGTTCTCAGATATCTTATGGGTAAACTACAGTTTAAGTTATAGAGTGATGGTAAGTCATGTTGGTGGATCTCTTTGAAACTCCATCCTAAACTCTTTACAGTTCAACTGTTTTTTTACACTTTTTGTAGTGAATTGTTCAAAGCTTAGACTGTCTTTCATTTTCAAATTCAATTGTTTTAACCTAGAAATAAAACATCAACTGAGCTTTCAGCTGCTGCAGAGTGCACACATTATTTTTGGACACCCAATAAAGTAGGCCTACATTTATACTCTGTGTCTGTCTATTTGAGTTCATCATAACTGATTAAGAAACACCGTTGATAGGCCTAAGCTTAATTCATTCCACCATCTTTAGTTTAATTGGCTTGTTAAGCTCTACAAAAACAAGTCCCTCCATGTTAAAGCCAGTTTTATGAACGACAGGTACAAAAAAATCATAAATTTTTCTTTAAAAGTGTATCTTATTTGTTCAAGTTTGAATACTTTCTTTTATAAATGACGAAAGAAAGTATAAACTTCAGTAGCAATGCATTTGCTATTATTATTAAATATTGACACAACATGACAATGCTTGCAAGATGTAAAAGGATAATTTATATTGTAAACTTTCCTACAACATGTTTTAATATTGTATCTATCACTTATACAGGAAGGCAGAGAGCTTTTGAAGCCGAGAAAGCAGCAAGAAAAAGAGAGCGTATGCAATACCCTGACATTAATAACAAGCAAGCAGTTCAAGATTATTTTCTGAAGGAAGTAGGTATCTGTTTATTTGAACTCTATATAGTGATTAGTGACTTTTTAATTCAGAACAAATCCTGAATCAGTAAGCAGTATAATTTTTAGAAGTACTGTACTGTACAATAAATTTAGATTTATGCATTTAAAAAAATTGTGGGATGGAGGAGTATAAGCCCTCCCCACCATTGCGATCCACCAGGATCTATTGTGGTAAGATTTTCCCTTTAATAATCATCCCAGGTCTCTTATGAAACCAAGGATCTACACCACGGACCTCTTCCAGGCTAACCAAAGCACTTCCGAGTAACATGAATTTCCTATGTGCGATAGCCTCTTACTTGCGCAGCAAGTGTTGAGCCAATTCAAATCCAAGGGAGCAGAATCGACAGGAGTCTTCCGAGATCAGCCCCATTTTTTTGAGGTGGTACTTGGCCGGGCAGTGACCAGTAAGAATTCCTACAATCCGTCTAAGATTGTTTCTGCCCAACAATAGAAGTTTTTGAGCAACAGAACTTAGAACTTAGAGAAACAGATGCACAATTTAGTCTGCCTAAACTCAGAAGAATCGTTCCAACCTCAGAACCAACTTTTCTCAGTCCAGATTTCAACAACATTTCTTAGGTGGCTCTTGGGCCTCCTACCGAAGGGTTCTGGGCCAAAGAAGGGCTGTTTGGCCCAACTCTAACAAGGCAATCCGCTACCTCATTACTGTTTATTCCTGAATGGCCAGGCACCCATTTACGAGTTTCGTCTAGCCATTTCATTCACTATTTTGAAGCAGTCCCAAACTGGCCTTTATTCAAAGGTGAATGATTCCAGCGTCTTTAATCCAGCTTGGCTAACAGAAAGGATATCAATCCTAGTTCCCTTAATTCCTCTTTTAAGGATTTCACGGGCGCAGAGCTCAATCGTAATGACCTCTACCTGAAACACCGATGGTGAGGAGCACATTTCCCTAGATAAGTTGCACCTAGGACCATAAACTCCTGCTCCAACTCCACTGGTCTCTTTGGAGCCATCCGTATACCACTCTTGTGTTCTTTTACCTGGTGCAGGTCCAGCACCTCCTGGAGACCATCAATCTTGACCGTGAAGGAATGGTCAAAGATTAGTGTCCTTCTTATAACATTTGACACCATTGAGCCTCTGTAGCTCTTGTAATATGCAGGTGACCTACCAGATCCCCTGGTTTATAGTTATGTGTCTCCATCATTTGAAAGCAGACTCTGCATGTGAATGAGCAGAGGGGGCAGGGTGGGCTTCATAGCTGATGTGGGGCAGGATGGCCCCACAAATTCCTAGCTAGACTTTGTAGCTTCTGCTGCATTTTTTTTACAATAGTCTGCTGGACCTTCGGCCACCTCACCAATTGGCCTGATAAAGGCAGTGTACGACCAGGCAGCCATTTTGGAATGCCCCTAGTTTTACCATAGAGATGATTACTAGCCGCAATAGTCATGGTTGTCCTTTTGTTGTCGCTCCGGTGAAATGAATTTAATAAAAATTAGGACGTAGCTCAGTTTGGCGACAAAAGTTTCTAAAAATTGTTTAGGCCGTCTTTCTTTGTTACTTTGGTGTAAGAGCTCACCAAAGTAAGAAAGGAAGACGGTTAAATATAATGGAAAACATGGAAATTTTCAAACTAAAAATGAACGGAGAAAATATTATTAATGAACAAATTAACAGTCAATCAGAAATAACTTTCCAAACTCTAAAATTGTTGAAAATATAAAAAAAATTACATAACATATTACATAACGTGTTGCATAACAGATTACATAACAGATTACATAATAGATTACATAACAGATTGCATAACAGATTACATAACAGATTACATAATAGATTACATAAGAAGCAGCACCAGTAGTAGGAAGAGAGGGGTGGCTAACTATATCTAGACGATTCCATAACGGATGAATCCAGTACTGAAATAGGTCTCGATAATGGAGGAACTCCGAAACGCTTCGACAAACTTTAGTGAAAGTGTTACGTTAGGATTGGCAGAAAATTGTACTAAAACTTATTTCATGGATCCTAGCAGATATAATTTGTATAATAAAAAAATCTTTTATCAGGAGCTTCCTATTAATTTTTTTGCTTGTTCTGGGGATTGTACCTGAATTACCTTTGCACAGGATTATAGTAAATTTAATTACCTTTTTAATCATATAGCTTAAAAATTGCACACGGGCTTATGAGTGGGAGAAATTGCTCAAAAACCTTACACGGGCAGTGAACAAAATGTTCCCAGCCGGGGATCGAACCAGGGATTCTAGCGTGGAAATCGAGTGCGTTAACCACTCACCCACCGAGACTCTTGAGGTATCTCTTGTAGAGAAAAGGTATAAAAAGACACTTTCCGGATTTTACTCCTAATGCGTGACGCGGTTTCTCGTCCGACACCCCATCTCGATTACAACGGGCGCAAAGAAGTATAACTTCAAAAATCATTTATCAGGAGCTTCCTATCAATTTTGTTCCTTGTTCCGGGGACTGTTCCTAAAATACCTTTGCACAATATTTTAGTAAATTTAATTACCTTTTAAATAATATAGCTCAAAAATTGCACATGGGCTTATGAGAGGGAGAAATTGCTCAAAAATCTTACACGGATAATGAAAAAAATCTTTTATCAGGAGCGAGGAACAAAAAGATTAAGTATAAAGTTTTTAATGACACCCGAAATCGTTTTCTGGGGACCTTTATCGATGCTCATTTACTACTCCCAACCTTAGGTCTCACCATAAGGGTCACTGCAATTAATAGCTAATCTTTTCTATGGAAATTCGCTAATAATAATGAATATTCGATTTACACAAATGTACCATTAAAAGTTGTTGACAACAAAAACCTAAGATACTCAAAACACAACCAAAGTTTTACTCCTTTTAATTTTAATTTTGTTTCATTCATTTCGCCACTGATTCAATATATTATGTAACATATTTCTAGGTACTTCTTTAACTGATAATAAAAATTCCTGTATATTACTGTACTTAAAAAATATGGTTTTTATTTCAATTTACATAGCGGCAATCCCATAAGTTTTGATTTCATTCATAAAATTCTACTAATTTAACAATGCCATCCAAGAGGCAATTCTCGGTTTTTGTTTTCTTCCTAAAAAGAAATACAATAAAAAATAATGCAATTGCTCGTGTAAAAAAAACTTGCTGCTGCAAGCGAGACATATTTGAAATCGATTCTCTAAGCTGCAATAACTGTCACAATTGGATCTGAATATGTTTACACTTACAAGAAGTCGTTATAAGTGCACCAAAACTTGCAGAACTGTTTATACAAGTAACTTTAAATCCAACAGTCTAATGGATATTTACTATGCAAGTTTTCTTTCATGTGTAAACACAGCCTATGACTCTTTAGAAAGAATTTCTCTACCACACTTTCGCATTAAAGTTTTAATAATATCTTGGTAAACATTTGCAACAACAATATGTGCTAACTATGTATTAAATAAATGTGGACATGACTTTATTTTTCCCCAAAGGTAGAACTGGCAGAGGGTCTACTAGGCAAAGGTGATATCGACAACGGAGTGATACACATGGGAAACGCTGTTGCACTTTGTCATAAGCCGGAAGAACTTCTAAGTGTCTTGGAACAAACTATGGCGCCTTACGTGTACCCTAAAGTGGTCCAACGATTTCGTTACGTTGAACAGGTAAAGTAAAAAATGACCGGTGAGATTGTTTCTAAAAGTAAAACTATAAACAGTCAACACTAGGAAAGAGTAATGTTTGTAGGCTAGTTGAGCTTACAGTTAGTTTGAAACAGCTGGATTTCTTGGTTTCTAATAATCTGTTCTCTTATTTGAATGCTAAGTTTTTCAAACTGTCCGAACGTAGCCACCAGAGTTAAGGTGAGGGCACAGTTTGTGGATATTAAAGGGACAATCGTTTTATGTAAATCTTGGGTTAGAATCAGTTTCAGCGGGTTGATCTATTGTGAGAGTTAAATATTTTTAAAAGAGTTGAATTTGGGGAGTGAACATTTTTTTCCGACGTATAAAGCATAAGAATTAGAGTAAGGTTAATTGTAGTTCACACAGTGTAGAACCTAATGTACGAGGGCGTACCCAAAAGTAACCGGAATTGTGCTGTCATGGACGGGGCTTGTGTAGTATGCATCTCTGCTGCTAGGCATGTCTAGTGCAGCTCGTCGCCAGTTCAGTGAGATCGGTGTCATCGACCCGGCTTGTTTTGTTCGTCTGTAGTCATAGTTTTCACGTTGCTGTTTTTTTCTCTTTTCGTTTTTTATGATGGTGAGTTTAAGTGAGCAACGTGCGGCTGTGAAATTTTGCTTCCTGCTTTCATACCATTTTTCATACGTGGAAATGAAAATAATTCACACGGAGCCAGGTCAGGTGAGTAAGGTTGAGCAGCGGATCAGTGCCATGTTTTGCTAAAATCCGGATGTGTGTGCAGGTGCATTGTCGTGGTGGAAAAATCAGTCCCCTCTCTGCCACAAATCGGGTCTTTTTGTTAAAAAGCTTGATTAACGGTCTGACCTGGTGGAACAAACTCTGAATGAACTACCTCCTTCACATAAAAACAACAAATGATAAATGTCTTGATTTTTGATTTGACAACATTTTTTGGACGGGATGACAATGATGTTTTCCATTCGCTTTGTTTCGCAAGACTCATCACCAGGAAATCTGTTTCTCCAGGAAATCTGGATCAGATTCAAGCTGTTCTTTCAAAGCACGACATGTTTTAACTTGAAGTTCTTTTTTATTGTCAGTCAGAACCCGAGGCACAAACTTGGCAGCAACCCTTTTCATTTCCAAATCTTCGGTTAAAATTCGCTGAACCAAACTCCAAGATACCCCACTAATCTCTGACAATTGAACAATGGTCTGTCGACGGTCTGCGAGCACAAGTTCTCGAATTTTCTCAACATTTTCATCTGTTCGGGCAGATGATAGACGTTCAGAACGCGGTTTGTCCTAAATTGACATGTCGTCATTTTTAAGCTGAGCGAACAACTCGTACACTTGAGTTTTTCCCACAGCACCATCTTTGTAAGCTGCTTTCAACATTAAAACAGTGTCAGCAGCGTTTTTCCGCGTTCACGTTGTTCACTTAAACTCGCCATCATAAAAAACGAAAACAGAATAAACCCATTCGAAACTATAACTACAGACAAGCAAAACAAGCCAGGTCGGTGACTCGGGTCTCACTGAACTGGCGACGAGCTGTACTATACATGCCTAGCGGCAGGAATGCGTACTATGCAACTCCCGCCCTCGGCAGCGCAATTCCGGTTACTTTTGGGTATCCCTTGTATGTAGTAGATCTTTCGAATAAAATGGACTTTATGTATACTTATATTATATGATATATGTAACCCTGCCACTAAAATTAGAGCCAAGTGAATGGTTCATTCGTACTGGTTCTAAAGGACACTTTTTGCAATTTAATAAACTAAAAAATGTACAGTTTATATTGTGTGCACTATTTAAATTTTACCTGGTGATATGTAAGAACTTTTTACTTTAATTATATCATGAGCAAGGGTTGGTGTGCATTACCTGCAGGATCTCCCTTTGGTTTTTATTAAGTACTAGGAGCTCTGCCCCTGCTCGCTTCACTTGCCAACCCCTGCAGTGACATATATGGTGATGCCAATGCAAATTACAAAATCCCTAATTTTATTCATAATTTTTAAATTTTTTCAAATTTGTAATAGTAATTTTTACGGAAATGATGGTTGATTAGGACAGAGGCACTTGGATCTACGTTTGGTGGAGGGGGTAGCTGTGACCTGTACATAATGTAAGGCATAGATTGAAATAGACACGCAATATCCCCAACATTTGTCCACAAAATCACTAATTTTGTCCATAATTTTTTACAGTATTTTAAAATATTTTCGGAAAAAAACGTAGTCTAAAATATTCTCTGAAAAGTTCTCTACATGTTAATGTAAGTTTTGTCGGAATAGGTTCAGCCATTCCGGAGATTAGCCTGGACAAAAAGACAAAACTTTATAAATGTGTGTTTAGGTTTTGGTAATCTGTGAATAATAACCTTATGAGCTTAGAAAAAAGCTTATATTTTGAAATCACTGACAGACTGGACAGACACTTCAATGTATAGATGGTATAATGTTCATAACATTTGCTTCAGGTTCTAAAAGAAGATCTTCCTCCTGGATAGAAGAATCAATTAGGAAAGACAAATTTACATAATTTTACCAAGAATGATAAGTCTGATTGGATAGAACCACTCTTCTATATAAACGCTCACTCATTAACAAAAGTTTCTAAAATGATTCACAGCTATAAAAAAAAAAATGGATAAATGTATTTACAAAAGACTGTAATTGGTTATATACTACTCTAGTCGTCTGAAATTAAAGTATTATACTTATACAATTACAAAACTGTTTAATTTTTAATAGTAAAATAATAAATTTGTTTGTAAGTTGAGTGTTATTATTATCGAATTTAGATCGGAATGATCAGCTGTCGCAGTAACTCTTATAGTGAGACCTAAGGTCGAGAGTGGTAAATGATCATCGACCCCAGAACACGTTTTCTGTGTCATTAAATTTTCATTTATAATAAGTATATATGTATGTGATCACACTCTATCGGCTGTCTTTTACATTCTATTTGGTACACACGTTAGTTTACTGAGTAGCTCAGACGAGTTCATCAGCCGAGGGTTTTATCTATGAAAATAAATATAGGAGATAATTCTGGACATTTTGTTTTTTACACAATCTTATAGCCCCCCCCCCCCTCCCAAATCGATCAAAACGTAAAATACCATAAAAGTACTCAGTTCAAATTCAGATGAGAGATTTTACCGTGCAGCAGTTTTTGATCCGAGGGTAACGGCTGTGATACGAACTGTGAGGATCACCAACCTGCGAAGCTAAGCAGTCCATAATCAGAGGCCGCAAGATCAAGGTAAAAAGTTGCATAGTTTTTCTGCTGCGAGCGGAATGAAGCAATGCGTGAGTCGATGCTGAAGGCTTAGTTGCATATAAATTCTACTAATATACTTCTCATTTGGAGGCAGCTATTCATCGCCTTCGTGAGTAGACCAATTTCACAAATAGTTTGTTGAAACCCTAAAACATATAATTTTCGAAATTCTCTCATCTCACATCAGCGGTTCAGTTGCATGATTGAATTATTTAGTAAATGCCTTACCATATGTCGGCGAAAACCATCAAATCACTTGGTTTTCGCCTCAGCTTCAAATTTGGAAGCATCCCCATCAGGCTCAAGAAGCAAGACATGGGGGTCCAGGAGGCTAGTGTCTCGGATGCAAGGGGGGCTACTGTGCCCCCTGGACCGTCTGAGGCTTGTGCCCAAGTGGCTCCTGTGTCTCCGGGGCCTGGTCCATCTAACCTGGAGCCTGGGCTTAGTGGGCCCTCCACCTCCTCGAGGCCATCTGGGTCTTAAGAGGGTGATGCTCTAGGGGGGGGGGGGGGGCCAGGTCCCTGGAAAAACTTGGCCTGACATTTTTTTAGGAAGTCCCATCCTGAGGGCCCTTCTGTTTCTCAGCGTGGTCGTGCTGCGCGGGGAGGCAGGGGGAGCTATAAAAGGAGGGGACGTCGTCCAGAGAGAAGAAGAGGATCTGGCAGTAAGGCTTTGGTGGAAAGCCAGCTCCCAAGGACCTCAGGGTCTGATGGGAGGAGGGATCAGCAATGACCCACAACCTGCGGATGTTGCAGATAAATCTCAAGCATGCCAAGGCCTCATCTGCTGTGCTGGGCAGGAGATTTTTCTGTGAATCCTTAGACATGGCTCTTATCCAGGAGCCATGGTATAGTTGAGGCCTCATTAGGGGACTCTCAACTCCTAATGGTAAGTTGATTTATGACCACCTCAAAAATGGGGCCTGTCTCGGAAGATTCTTGTCGATTCTGCTCCCTCGGAACTGAATCGGCTCAACACCTGCTGTGCAAGTGCGAGGCTCTCGCACGGAGAAGATTTACGGCTCTTGGAAATGCTTTTATTAGCCCGGAAGAGGTCCGTGGTGTTGATCCCGGGACCCTTATTGGTTTCGTAAGAGACCTGAAAGGGATCTGGGATGATCACTAGAAAGGGAAATATACCACAATAGATATATACGGGTCACAGTGGTGAGGAGACTTAGTTCTCCTCTATCCCAAGAAAAAAAAAAGAAAAAAAGTAAATGCCTTCAGAAGAAAGTTATAAGATGTTTATAAGTAGTACTTCGGAAAAATAATTAAGTTGTTCAAGTGACCTACAATATATTATTGTCTACCATATTTTTGTTTAGAGTGTGTGGCAGCTAATAAGGAGCGCTATCAGTGTCAGCTCCAGATTTAATTTTGGGTGTAAAGCATCGGAAGGCTAATTTTCGCTAAAAATCTACTTTTTTAATTCCTCCTACACAATCATCTATGGTGTTCACCAACGTTCGAATCAGCATCTTAAGCTTTGGAGCAGTTGTATAGTGGCACTTCCTTTATAGATACTGCAACATGATTACTTACGTGTCGTTTTCAATTTTAGTTTCGTAGAATACTGTATTTAAAAAAAATAATACAGTTTTGTGATTTATGTTTTTGTAATTATTTTAACGCATTACTAAACGAACTTGAAAGCGTAATTTAATCAAATTAGGTTCTTTCCTAAAACAACTTTTCTTTGTTGCAATGGAGGGTTTTAAAGTTAAATAATTATTAAATACCATACTTAATATAAATTTACTTATTACAAAGAGTATGAAACTTACATTTCTGTCGTTTTATCTGTCTGTCTACATGTTTTGTTTTCATTGGCCGCATTTAAAATAATTTTTGTCGTACATTTTCACAAAATAAATGCGTAAGCTCTTAAAATATTGAGGTAGGCCTATTTGTTGGTTTTTGAGTATATTTTCCCGTCTGTCCGGCTTTCAATCTATTAAGATAGGACTGACTAATAATGCCAACATAAATAATGAAAGGAAGCATTTAATTTGTCCATGAAATTAGCACGATGTTTGCCTGATATTTTATTAATAATCAGTTTAGTTATTTTAATTAAATTAGGAACGTTTTGTGTTATATACAGGCCTATAAATCTCAAATGTATGGTAGGCATATAAGGGAAAGTTCTGACTGACCAATTTAACACATCTCCTAACCTACTGAACCAATAGAAATGAAATTAGGCCCAGGTCTAGTGATCCCCTAGATGCTGTATATAAGATATTTTCATTATTGGAGAGGAAAATTGAGGAAACCTTGCTGAAAAAAGGTATTTAGGCCTACTTTATCTCCTCAATGGCTTCATTTGAGTCATTCTGGAATTGGAACTTAAAAACATGAAATTTAGCACTGATATTCCGTTCACTTTGGATAATTAATTAATGTTTCTTAAGTAGTCTATGGTCCAAATTGCTATTTAGAGCTCCTGATCACAGTCTCAACAAAACATACCGTAGTTGGAAATTATTTTCAAATAGGCCTATGTGCTTTGCTTGCATTCATACAATTAGGGTTTTTATTTATTTGACAACTATGGGAAACCCCTAAGTGCTCCGCACGCCATCCCTGTTGAAACCTTTTATCTTACACATAATCATGTGATTGTAATAACACCTTCTTTATAATAAAGATGTAGGATTAATAATAACCCCAAAGCTAAGATGGTAAATAATACTAAATTCAAATCAAATTGTTTTGTATATATTTTATAACATCAGTTATAATAAAGGTTAAAAGAACCAGCAAGACTCAGGTCTGCTATTTAATAAAAACCTAACCTAAAAGTTAGAAACACAAATAGTTGCTTCAAAGTTTGAAATCAGGTGTTAATGGAAATATTAGAGCAAACAGCTATTTTATCTGTTATTTTATTCAATTGGTTGCTAGGTAATTCATCAGTCTATCCCTAACCAAAGAATTTGTTCGACTAAATTTACAAATATTGAAATAAAAAAATGTCTTTAACAAAATGAATTATAGCCTATGTTACTCAGGGATAGTGAAGCTTTTTATTAGTAAAACTATTTTTTCAATCGGTTCAGTAGTTCCAGAGATTACCCCCTATATATACAAACAAACAAACAAATTTTACCTCTTTATAATATTATTAATTAAAGATTGTCCAAATATCCACATTATTTTTCACGGTTGGATTTTACTGTTTTCATTCTGTTTAAGACCTTTAGATTTAAACTCCACAAACGAGAATTTAACGTGTGGACAGACAGTTGTGTGTGATTCTTAGAAGGAAAGAGTTAGAGGACCCAATTAGAAACTGACCCATAGACGTTTTTCGTCCAAAATGGACGACAACATCTCATCGGATGTTGGAGTGTACGTCGGAGAACTGGAACTATGCAGATTGTGTTAGGTAGATGTGCATTTGTGTTCCAATCAGAGGCACAGGCCATCATGCAATGTGTCAGGTTAGATGTGGTTGTAGCTGCAGATGAGAAGAAAATAGGCCCAGAGAGTCAGTCAGTACTAAAAGCTTTGAAGTTGCCCAAAGTGACCACACGGTTAGTAGGCGAGAATCACTGAATTAACAACGGTTATAGAGGTAAAGTAATTACCAGATTCTAAATTTACTAAATCGGTTCATTGTAAGCCTAACCTAAAGTTATGTTAATTTTTTTATCCAAATCAGCTGTTTTATTTATAATATGTAGGCTAACAACATATGTTTGAATTTAACTATAATACAGTAAGCATTTGCCGTTGATTTTTGTTTTTAGTTTGTTAATCTATTACCTAAAAAAGGTGTTGGTTTTAAAGAATAACAAACTGATCTAATTTGCTAAGTTGGTTGCTATGGTAATTAATGTAAATAAATTCAACAAACATCTTTTGATTCGAACAGCTGTTTTATCTGCTATTTTTACTCTTTAAAATACAAATTTTTCAAAATACTTCCTTAGTGTACTTCTATAACCCCATAAGAGTTGTACAGAATTACAACAAAATAAACTATAAATGTTAAACAGGAGAATCTATGTAATTTAAAAAAATATTAATATTATGTTGTTCCAAACAGTACTTTTAAATGAACAATGTGGAGAAAACAGTATTAAGAACAAGTTAAAGGATGATACATTTATTTGTTGTAAAGAAACAAAATAAGAATTTTAATTTTCTCAAGCCTTAATCTTCACATTTATAGTAACAACCTCCCTTATTATTATTACAACCTCCTTCAAGCGTAGTAAGCGTAAACACCTGGTGTATCTGGTCGTTTTTGAACATACTCCTTGATCTTGGGAAGCGCAAACACTTTGTCCTGGAGAGCTTTCAGTGTTGGACAACCATCCAAAAAGTCAATTTCCGACTCGACCAATTCGCTAAAGACTTCAACGAAAGCAGCAAACATTACATCT
This sequence comes from Philaenus spumarius, assembly GCA_018207615.1. Lineage (NCBI taxonomy): Eukaryota > Metazoa > Arthropoda > Insecta > Hemiptera > Aphrophoridae > Philaenus > Philaenus spumarius. The sequence goes on from JAGFPH010004119.1 coordinate 81,653, forward strand.
GCCCATGATAACTGTCAACAGTAATATCAATTTAACAACATAGTTATAATGTTTTGAGAATATTGGTATTAAAATTAACTAGCATTACTATTAACACCAACAATTTTTATTTTATTTATTTATAATGATGCTGCAAATGTCCGACGACTGGTGTAATTGAAATAGACTGATGTCGAATATTTGTGGCAGTATTATGTTGTTGTTTAGTAGCTAATTTAGAAGTACTAGTCTATTTTAAAGATCTGATTTATTGGTATCAGTATGTAGGAATGTCTACCGCTTATTTATGTGGTGCTATGGGTAGATCCAGCCGGTTTTCAAGGCGGGGGCTGTCTTCTATCTCGGGGGTATAGAATAATTTTTTAAATATAGTGCTTCAAACATCTTTTTAGACTATTTCACGAGCACTCATTTTTAATAATATTTAAGGATTATATGCTTTAGCCAAAAGTGAAATTTTATTATGACAAATTGTAGAGAATAAATCATATAATGAAACTGTATACTTGAAAATTTTAAGTAGCCTAATTCTATAAACTTTGTTTCACAAAATTAGAACCACTGAACAAAATCCTCACAAATGTATAGATTACACTTCCAGCCAGACGCGAAAAAGTAACGGCAAACTTATTTCACAGAAATACCCGAATAGCTCGGAATACTAAACCAGGTTCTCTTTATATCAAACGAAAATATATAACTTGCACTTCAAATCGATATAAAAATCATTCTACAAATATATCGATTTGCAATAGGTACAGCAATTGCAAAATGTGTTTTCTCATTGGTTGAAAACTGTCCAGTTGCAAGGGTTTACAGAAAACTTCACATCCAAGAAACTATAAGAGTGCCAAATGATTAGAAGATTGTGATAGAAAGTGCAAATCATGACGAATCCAATGGTATCCTTATATTTTTCGCAAAACAAGTCTGTCTAACCGTTATGTGCCTTTAAAAAATGACGAGATTGAGTCATTTCCTTGTGCTTTCTCGCACGGCATCAGTTGATTTAGACAATTACAATATTACAACGATGATTACATATGTAAATATACGTTTTAGAAGGAACTTGTACATACACAAATTATAGTTTAAAATATTTTCTTTCCAATGGTTTTTGTTTTATTGAGATTGGATAATATTTAGTGGGTGAAATATTCTATACAAGTTGTGTTGTCTGAGAATACTCAATTGAACAATCTGTCACTTAGACGATTAAAAAAAAAAAAAAAAAATATAATAACCCAAAGGAGGGGTTGCAGCCAAACAGTCCCCTCCCTGGATCCGCTTGGTCTTCAATTTTGACATTTAGTGATGTCCATATTCAATAAATAGTCTCACTAATGAAAAAATAGACACTTTTGTGTGAAATGTCTATTATTTATATAAGTTCAATCTATGTTATATTTTTGTATATGTTTCCAACATGTTATGTTTGACATAGGGTGTATACGTTTTCAATAATTTCAAATAAGGCTAAATTTGTTCAGTTAAAATTTTTCTTTAAAAAAATGTGTTTTGTTGAAACATATTTTAGAACTGTTATGAATGATTAAAGTTACAGTATCACATAATATAACAGACATTGTAACTGTAACAAAAAAACTCACTACATTTTATGACATAAAACATTGCATATATGCAACGACTTGAAAACAGTAAAAAATAAATATTCATTGCTTGACATACCTTTTAGGTTATTACAAAGTGTAATATTAACTCGTTTGAACAAAGTCCTACTCATGATGTCACAATTGTTTGTCCCAATCTATGTATATTGTTTTATAGTGTCATGATAGTCTATAGTAATAAACCGAGCGACGCATATATGTGACATTCGGTAGCGAACGTGTTAAAATGAAAAATCAAAGTAAAATATGTAGTCTATAACAACACTATCACGAGAAAATATTTTATTAGACTATTTAAATGTAAATCATACAGCTAAAGTGCCGAAATTCAAAAATTTTCCAAAAAGCTCTTCCTTTTGGACGATTCCCATTTAAAAGTCTTAAAGCTACACTGTCGCAAGGAATTCTATAAGCAGTTTCAATAAACTAATAGCTCAATTCTTACTATGCAAATAAAACTAAATACTAACTCTCCAATTTATTTTCTGAATTATAGTGTTCCAAAGATGATATATAGCTCAGTTAATATTTCAAACTAAAAAAAAACCACAAAGATGGGAAGTTAGTTTTAAGCAAATTTTTAGAGATGTACCTTTTAAATAACTTGTATTTATTGCTTCAATTAGTAAACAGCATTATTTTAAAAGGTATCGCTTTGCTAAAATTTGGAAGAAATAGGTACGGGACAAAAGAAGCAACATGCTCATTGTCCTAAAAAAAGCAGTCGCATATACAAAAATATAGAAAGAAGATGGAAAGCCACAAAAAATGTAAACAATTATTGCTTCAAGACAGCTTTTATAGCAATACCTTTCCTCTAGTACCATTGCATTGGTTAGACAATTAATTATATAGAAAGTGGATCTATAAGTTTACCTTCTTATTAGCTAGGAAGCCTCCATTTTCTTTTGCAATATCTTCTATTTTTTTTAACATAAAAGGTTTTGTTTCGTT